>JASDQU010173841.1:12249-25333 GCA_032191745.1 Picea mariana | reverse complement strand
TTGATCTTCCTTCTCTATCAAATCCTCTTGCTGATTCGAACTCACCTCTGAGTTCATGAGACTCTCACGTGGCCTCATCTTCTCTCCCTTGCCCACTTGGAAAACTGGGATTTCTGCACTGCTCACCTAGCAGTATTTGAGATCCTCCAGTGATCCCATCTCATTGCCTTCCTGTCAACCTGAATTTTCTATTCTGCATTCCGGGCAGTCCTTGACATAATCTCATGACCTCTTCTTATTGCAACTTGAAATTTATTCACTACCTTCCTGGAAGTTCATGAGATCTTCCAACAATCTTTCCTCCTCATCATTACTAATATTTCTCCCAGCTTTTAGCTCACATATGTGAACCATTTCCTGTTCACCTCTAAGGTATTTAGCATGCCTCAACCATCTTATTAACAACCTTCATTGTCCTTTGGCTCACAATTTCTTGACTGGCCACTTTGCTTTCCCCCTCAGAGGCCATTCATACACCCAATGTGTCTTTGTGTTCTATTGCACCCGCAATGCAAGATCTTCCATCCTCGCCCTCACCTCAGTGAGTTCTTTATCAATTTCATCTTTTCTCTGCTGTTGATGGTTCTTCTTTCCACCGCATCCATGGCCTTCAGTAGCCATCTTCCTATTCTTGTCTTCCCTCCTGGAAAACTTGTTGTTGTCACTCTGCAATCGAGAGCACTTCCAGCATCTCCTATAGTCCACCTAACAGTACCATTTGACTGCTACGTCCTACAAAAACCTTCACCTTTTACCTGTCTCCTACAGGTTCTTCTTCACCTTGCCTCCTCTTTTGCATGAAATATACAGGAAAAATCCTACTCTGATACCACTTTGACGCAGACCCCTGACCCTCTGTCCGATATCCACACAGGATCATTCTAAATTCTCCTTGAGCTGAAGCGGCTCCCTTGGATCCCTATTGGAACCTTGCGAATCCAATCCATAGGTCCTTCGTGAAAACCCACCCTTCACAAGTTAACACCAGGCACGAGCCTTATGTCTCCATGCGACCACAACCAGGCCTTAGCGCAAGCACCTTTCATGACTCACAATATCGTGAGTTTGTGAGTCGAAGACCCTCAACTCTAAACCTCTGATACCCAAGATGTGATACGGGTATGGCTCCTTCCTCGCTAGCGCCTCTACAAGAGACCCTCAGCTAGGGACTAACTCTGGCACCCCTCGCAACTCGCAAATTCACGAGTTGGAGTGTTTATCCCTCGTGCTCCTCCTTTACGAATCCTGGAGATGTGATAAGTCAACAATAGGTTGACTCCTTCCCAGGTGACGTGTGTCCTCCACCTGTCACCTACTTCCACCTTTCTCTGGGTGCTTGTTGTTATGCCACCTATCAACCATGCGGACCCCACCTAATAGATGTTCCACATGTTCGCATGAGCCCTCGCCGCTCGACACTTCATGACTTTAGCGATCAAGGTGCAACTCCTTCACCCTTTGAAACCCCGATACATGATATAGCAAGGTGCCAAATCTCACGGCTCTCCTTCCTCCTTGATCAATGGTTCAGGTCGAATCGTGATCTCATGACTCGGGGGTTTGAAGCGCAAAGAAATCCGCCTCCCTTCTCGCGATACCTAAATTCATGAAATGGACCGACGGTCTAGATCTATCTGAGATTGATGGTCAATCCTACAGTTCTCGTGATTTTGTGAGTTACCCCCGACCCTCTGTTTGAGATCCACACAGGATCGTTCTAAATTTTCCTCAAGCCAAAGTGGTTCCTTTTGTTCCCTGCTGAAACCTTCAATGAATCCACAATTCCTTTATGAAAACCTACCCTGTGCAACTTAACACCAGGCGTGATCCTTACATCTCCATGCGACCACAACCGGGCCTTAGCGCAAGCGCTTTTCACAACTCGCGAGTTCGTGAGTTGAGGACCCTCGACTCCTCTTTATCCAAATGTCAATACCTGAGATGCGATACAGGTATGGCCCCTCCTTGTTAGCACCTTCCACACATAACCACCGGCTAGGGCTAAGTGCTAGCACTACTCGCAACCCGCGACTTCGCGAGTTGGAGTGTTGAGCCCTCATGCTCCTCCTTTGTGAAATCCCAAAGCATGATAAGTCAGTGATGGGTTCACCCCTTCCAAGGTGATGTGTGTACGCCACCTGTCGCATACTTCCGCCTTTTCTGTGCTCTCTATGTTTGTGCCACCTGTCAACCATGTGGTCCCCACCTAACGGATGTGACACGTGTTCGCATGAGCCCTCAGTGCTTGGCACTTCGTGACTTTTGCAGTCGAAAAGAAATCCTTTCAAACCTGAACCCCCGATACATGATAACAAATAGAGGTTCTGATCCAACGGTTCTCATGTGGCTTGGATCCAATGGTCTGGATCTCCTTCCCTGCTCCTCCAACTTTTGATTCCTGAATGTGTGGATATCCAAGGGTTTAAAACCCATCCGCCTTCGCGTGATCCAATGTTTGTCGGGTATTGGCGCTAGATCTTATGGTTCATATCTAACCTCCTTGCGTGCTCTCCTCCTACTGTCTGGACGTAGGTTCAAAGACCCAGATCTCACCTCTCCAGTTGATCTAACGACAGTTGTGCTCTACCTTGAGCATGGCCTTTTTCCTTTCCCTTGGAATATTTCTTGCTCCAAAAGGCCTCGGCCTTTGTCTCTACTTCAAAGTCTATAACCTTGGCTTCCACCTATATTCTAAGAGGCATTTCTCCTCCTGAGCTTCTCAAACTCCAAACCCTCCAAAGGGTTTTCTTGGCCTCTGCGATTCCTTGCAGGGTCCTTGCACCCAACTGTGCTATCCATCCTGAGATTTTTCTTCTCAAACCTCTAAGGGATTTTACCCTTGCCTTCTCCTTCAAATGGATATTGGTTCCCTGTTGGAAACCTCTTGCTCAAGCACTTCTTGCTGAACAAACAAAGTATTCAGCAACTCTATGAGTGTCTTTCTCCTTGACACTTCTCCTATTTCAGAACTAGAACAAGAGTTCCTTCTGTGCACCCTTGCACCAACTCAATGCCGACCTGGCAGATTTCTCTAGAATCCTCAGTGACTCTGTGTTCTCACTGAATTCAAAATGGAGTTCTCCTCAATGCATTTTGTGTATTTTCTCAATGCCCTCCTAGCAGAGCTTCCACAGAACCCTCAGTGATTATGTTTTCTCGATGCCTTCCTCTGCACATTCTTACCTCCAAGGTGTTCAACAACCTTGAGGCTTCTCCCTGGGTCTAATACTTCCTCTAGTGCACCCTCCTGGCATAGCTCTTTCCAAATTCTGCAGAATTTAGAAGTGCACTCTATGCATTGGCTTACAGAACCCGCAGTGTTCTGTCATGCAACCTCTTGCATGAAGCCACAATGAACTAGACGTAAAATTAGTAAACCCACAGATAGAAAAATCTATCTATCCCTGCAAATGCAAATCTAACATACATCTACAGCATATCATAAACACATAAAGACATTCATCAACATACACAAAATAACATGCAGGAAAAACTACGATGATTGTATTAATATGAAATGCCTCTTTACAATGTGAGCTTGGAATATAACAAAGTCACAACTTCCTCTCTGATATATATTCTCTCTATTATTATATTCCTCTCTACCAACTAACTCCTACAGATACAAAGGATATTTTTACAAAAGGGGGCTCCTCGAGCTCTTCCCTCCATCTCACCAACTCTCATTAATTTTCATTCAATTATATTGAATGGTTGTCTAGTCCGAATCTGATCTAGATATTAGCCTTACAACCATTTAAGGAAAACTTTATCTAAAGCTTGCAAACATGCATGGATTTTGTCTCTACCATCCTTACAACATTTAATACAATTTTCAAAATTTGAAAAACAAGAGGGTTGCGCCTCTCTCCTTCCATTGAATGTGTGCTTGATGTGCTGGCTGGCTGGCGCGTAGCTGGGTTGGAGTGATGCTCCTACATCAAACTATGACCATGCTCCTTGGATTAATATGATCTAATTATCTAGCTCTCCTGCATCACTATATTCTGGCAGTTGGGGTGTGACCTTCTTTATTTCTAGCCAGGCTTCAGCAAGCTTCCCCTGCACTCTTTCCATTTTGTGCTCCACCTAGATTTTGGTGTGTTCTTCCTATTTTTTTCACTCTTACGCAAGGATCGCTTCCTCCCTTGCGAAATCTATAGAACTTTTGGTCTGTTGGATCCTCTTCTCTAGTTGATCAGTTGAGTCTCTAATCATTCTGACTAGGTGCATTGTTGGCCACTATGCAAGGTCAGCGGATGAAGGGGTAGTGTCCCTGGGTGCTTGGAACTGCAATAGAATTCCACTAGTCGTTGAGTTCTCTGAGAGATTCTCTACCTCCTCCTCTCCTATAGATGGTCCTGGAACAAACCTCAACCTCAACGCTGATGGCAGTAGTGCTATAAATTATGTTTTGGCTGGGCATATTTGCAACAACTCTGCGCACTGCTAAGGGTTTTCGAGAACCAACTCCATTTTTTCCTGCGCTGACATTGCACTTTGTCTTGAAGTTGTCTCAGGTTCCTTATGAACCTCTGGTATCTCCACCTCTTTATGTGCCTCCATTTTCAGGGTTGTGCTTCCCATGGCACCCTCAACCTTGGTCGTTGAAGAAATTTGTTGGGGACTTTGGACTTACGACTTTTCTCCCATTTGCATCTTCGTCGAGGAAAGAGTGTCCTTATCCTACACAAAAGGTATGATCTGTTGGTCCTAAGCTTTAGGGTTTGGGCGAGTCAGTTGTAGCCTATGATTAGGTACTTCTGGATTTGGACCAAGAAGTTATGATCTCTTCTCGGGTATCTTTGGGATTGTACCAGGGAGTTCTGGCCTTTGCTCGAGTATTTCTAGGGGATTGAGCTACATGGGTTTGGGATCAGTGGTTTGGGGTGGACTATTGACTTCTAGAGGTGGTGACTGGGGTTGTGGTGGTGATGGAGAGTGATCAATGATGATGGCGGATGGAGGGGTGTCAGGATCAGGGTCGTCCTTGATATGTATGATAGGGGTTTCTTAAACCATTGAGCAAATGTAGGGGGCGGTGGATGAGATGGGTTGGGGGTTCAGAACCTTGCTCGGTGATATCCTGATCCTAGTTTTTTTGGCCATGATATCAGTGATGAATGCATCACTAAGGATTTCTATGACATCCTTACCTGTCAACATAGCTTTCTCTTTTCTTGGGAACATCGACAGTGTTCTTTTCTTTCACTCTAGTGGTTGCGTCTCTTCCTCCTCTTCTAAGTTCATCTGTGGTGGTGCTTCTTTCTTTTGTTCCACTAGGATGGAACTCGGTCCTACCCCTGCTTCCTGACCTTTCTTCTTCAGCATATCGGTGGGAAAAACATAGTGCATCCACAACTTGCATGGGTTGCATTTAACTCCAGGCCATGACACCACCTCCTTATTGAAGGCCTCTTCATCCAAATAGAATGGAAGCATCCACGAGTGGAATTCCTCCATGTTGGCATACCTCAGCCACAAAAATGTATGGTGTTATTTCATGTTGAATGCTATGTTCCTCGTATTTCAATTGAGGATCTCCTGTGGAATGCACAATCTCTGTGTTGTGTCAATTATCCCATTGAACCACTTGGAGAACATCGTGTTATTAAAGACAGTGTTCTCTGAGTCTGCCCTTGAATGTCAAGGCTCAAACATTTTCTCTAAGAACACCTTATTTTCTAGCGCCAATGGTCTTCTGGAAGGTGGAGTCCACTTGAGCATTGCAAACGAAAGCAACAAGTACCCATAGGTGAAGGTTCCACCTTTCTCCTGGGCTTCCTCACAAGCCACAAGTAGTTCCTCCAATAGGTAGCTACAGTAGTTGAATACAACTCCATTGGCACAAAACTCCACCACTGATAAAGAACCCAGTGTGCATCATCCCTTGTAGTAGGACCTCATGAATTTGCTAGCTATGATGTAGCAGCCATTCCTTACCATGTCGAGTAGTATGGGGTCGATCTTGGCTGTGCACCCCCCCCCCTTTATGTGTGAAACCTCTCATAGAGGTTGGGTTCCCCTTTATTCTTGTCATGCTTGATGGGACCCTAGAATCCTTAGGACACATCCTCTCCCTCGAGGGACAGTCTAGTAAGATGGTGGATGTCTTATGCATGGATTGGATATATCCTATCCAACCATAGACTTCTCTCATGTACCCTACTGATCAAGAACTTGGTACATCATGAAACTTCACCAGTGGTGTCAAACACTGGTAAGTCCTTGAGGTTCATGGTGGTTGAGTTGAACAGATTAATAAAATCGATCTTTGGCACAAACTGCATGCCTCCCAACTCATATGGAGCGATAGTCCCAAAAAAATCTATGTTCATGTGGGGGAACAAGACTTGGTCTATTAAGTTGAGGTCAAGGAGATTGACTTGCTCCACCTTCCCCTTGAGATCACCCACAACCTCAACCCGGGGGTCAAAGGGATCATCTGGTACTGCATCCTTAGAAATGGTTCTTCAACTCCATGTAGCTCTCAGCATTGTGAGTCTAAATTATTAGCAAATTTCGCAAGAGAAACAAGGATTGGGGATCACAACTAAGGGTCGAGGGATTACACAGGATTACTCATTCTATAGAAGTCGTAAATTTCGAAGTTCGTTATGGGAAACAATGCATCCTACAGTGAGTTCTCAAAGCCTTATACCTGGTCTTAGCTGGCAGGTTTAGTAATAACTATTTTTCATCATTACCCTGTGGACACAACTTGGATCTGAGTTTTCTGACGGGACTGGTTAACAAGGTAAATCCTATTGGGTGATTTCGGCATTTATTGTGCAAGTTCGATAGCGATGTGGCCAATTCCATACCTTACCATTTGATAGAGGAGAATATCTACTTGAATATCGATGGCATCTTCGTGTATCACAAATTTATCACTTAATCAAATTTAGATGGGCTATCATAGTACTAATAAAGGTTGTGACTGGACTGGGTTCGTCTAGCACATGGAGTCAGATTGCATTTAGATTCTCTCTTCCTCCGACCACAAAAGGGGTCCCCTTCATATTAATCACTGTCATTCATACGTTCTTGATGCTTCTGATCCTATGCTTCTAAGTAAGCATTTCTACATCAAACAACACTTAGAAAAAAAAAGAAATGAACTACATGTCATGGTGCAACACTTCACACATCGACTTTATTAACTGAATTGACAGAAATTGTAGAAAAAATCAAATCTAACTACTATACAAGCTCCTTTAGACCATAGCAATAGTCCTTTAGCTTAGTTCTAGGACATATAGGGTTTTAGGAGAGCACCATTCACCCATCCTGGCTGCAACATACCATTCAGTTGCACAATTCTGACTGCTCCAGAAGGTCAGATTTCCGCAACTATAAATGGTCCCAACCAATGCATGCGCAACTTGCCTGGATTTTTATGGTATTGATTGTCATAGAGTAGGACCTTGTCTCCTTGCGCAAATACTTTAGTATTAATGTGTCTTTCATGCCAATATTTCTACCTTGCTTTCTCAACTGACTGATGGAAGCCTGCTAAAAAACTGGTCTCTTCAAGTTCTTATAGCTCCATGAGTCTCTGCAAATATTTTGAATGGCTCTGATCTAGCAAATACCTCTCCTAGATACTTAAATCTTTTGTTCTTACCTTACATATTCCTCATCCCCTCTCATGTTTGGTGGTAGGATAAAAATATTGAGAACAAATTGGATAATGTAGTTTTAAATTGCAATGAGAAATATGTGGTTAGTGATGTAGATTAAATCCCTAAACACCCCCCTATTTCTTGAATGAAATGAAATGGCACGACTGAAAGGTTCCTCCCTGGATGGGGTGTTACTTTGTTCATTATGACAATGCAACATGTGGGGAATGATTTCAACACATGTCGATACATGATAAAACACTCTTTAATTTTGGTCCTATGGGTCTTTCTTTTCTATCAGTATGGAACTGGTGCTTTGGATGGTTTCCTATGTTGGAATTCTACACAATGGGATCCCAAAAATGTAGAATGATTTTTGTTAATAGAAGATAATACATGCTAGCTTACAAAAAAATAAATATAGCTAAATGCATAGGAAATAAATATTCTTTTACAAAAGATAATTCATATAATAAAGAATAATAGTATTATTGTTTATGCAAAGAAGACAATGATAAGAATAAAGTAAAAACAAGAAACAATATTTAGCATAAAACTTTGTAAAAATAAGAGAAAAAGTAAAGTGTTCAATGTGGAGAAAAACTTAGTAAACAAGTGAGACTTCAATGAGGAAATCAACATATGTGGGAAGCAATGCAAAGTGTTTGCAATAAAACTATTTAGCATGAAACTTTGTAAAAATAACCCAAAAGGTAAAGTGTTCAATGTGGAGTAAAACTTAGTAAATAAGTGAAGTGTTCAATCGGGAAGTTAACATATGCGGGAAACATTGTAAATGAGTGATGTGTTCAATGGGGACATTAGCATATGCACGAAGCAATGCAAAGTGTTTGGATGTTAGGATGAGTGGGAATCAATGCAAAGTATGCACATTTTAGAATTGCAAGAAGCAAAGTGGCTACAATTGTTACACATCAAAATTACTCACTTCAATAGTGTCACAAGTGTCATCATTACAAGTGTTGTAAGTGTCGCATGTTGTCCGCAAGTGTTGCATCTTGACCACAAGTGTTGCAAGTTTCACAAACATCATACTTCCATATTGCCTATGTCATGCCTCTAACGACATCATAAGGACACTTAAGACACCTTAAACACTAGTTTTGAAGAAGAGAAATCAGTTGACAAGGAGTACAAGCCTTTTGCCTCTGTAAAAACCACTCAAAAATGGATTTTAGAAGGCAGTGCTCCCCTACCCACTATCAGGGAGTGCTAGTGCTCCCTGGGCCTCTTTGGGGGAGTGTTCAAATGCTCTGTGTACCCTATTGGGGGAGTGCTGCCTTTTCTGAGCAGATTTTTGGTTTGTTGAGCTAAAACAGGGAAGAATCCCATCAATTTATGAAGGTGGTTGGATTCAAATAGAAGGTCAAGGAATGATATTAGGGAAGATCCTCAACTGAAGGAGAATAATCCTCAACTTATCCCAAAGATCTCTCAAGTGGTTGGGCCTCTCCAAGGTTATATAAGGAGGCCCTCATGGTGAAAGGGGAGGAGGAGACTAGAGATTGATACCAAACTTATGATCCTGTAAGTGGTATTAACAGAGGAGATGTCATCAAAGAAACTAGTGTAGAATACTTGAGCAAAGGGGTTGGACAAGGAGAAGTGGAAGAAGCTGTTGCACCTTCATCAAAGGATTGTAATTACTTTTACTTGTTCTCATTAATAATCAATGCTTGTCCTACTTCTTTCAAATTTATGTTCATTCCACATGAATTTGTCAGCAGTAGATGGATCTATATTTGAGCTAATATCAGTAGAGTAGGAATTCCATTGTATCTTTGTTTGTTCTACAGGACCTATCAGGGAGCTCAGGATCGAAGCTCAGCCTGGACTTTGCAAGGAAAAATGTTGTTAATAAGATACATATTTTTGTTCTTCTCCTTCATATGTTAGCTTGATTAGATATAAAAGGATTTCAGTGTCCATGTTAAGAACTTTTCTATCTTGGCCTTAGGATTCTAGAGACCAAGAGGGAATTTGCTTGTCCGCAGGAGGATTCACTTGTAACAGAAATTGGCGACTCCATTGGGGAGGATCTCTTATTTTTGTTTCCTTTCCTAGATCTTGTTTTATCCCTTTTCCCACTCATTTGGCCTTCTCCATATTGTCTCTATGATTCTTATATCTGATTTTTTGGCTCTTGATTCATCATATGTAGTTTAATTGACTGAGTTTGCTTGATTTTTTGAGTTTTTGGGCATTTTTCTGAACTTTTGAAGCAGAGCACTCCCCTGCCCTTGCTATCAGAGCGTTAAAACTCCCTGGTGGTCTTACAAAAAGCGTTGAAATGCTCTGGTTCCCCTTACACCAAAGAACTACCCCCTTTTCTGTGAAAAATCCTCTAGGTTTTCAATTTCTGGGTTCAGTTTTTTGTTTTTTGCACTTGCTCAGAGTCTCATACTCTCAATACATCTTGGTCTTGGCCTTCAACACCATGTTTTCTAAGAATTGATCCTCTTTGGTTTGGGAATTTGACATTTTCTTTCCTTGCCTTGAAGTCACTCTTTGTCTTTGCTGACCTAGAGTTAACTTATTGTTTTCTCCTCATATATCTGACCGAGTGGAAGCTTTTGTGAGGAAATCCAAAGGTCTGTGAACTTTTCATTTGATCTTTGAGGTCAGTTTTCCAGCATTTCTCTTTTGTTTAAGGTTTTTGGTTCTTGTTTGCAAACTTGGTTATCTTTGACTTTCTTGTTTATTTATGGCGAGAGTGTATTTTTGTTTGTGTGAGGTTTTTCTTCTGATTGTTTAATCCTAAAGTCTAATTGACATTAGAAGTTTTACATCTGATTATCATTCACATATAAGAAAAAGGACATATTTTAGTGATTGGTTTGGATATTAGAAGGCATTTCTAAAAAAAATTAGCATTACATTGGATTTGATTGAGAAACAATTGTATGAGGATGTTGCATCTTAGTGTTTGATAGTGAAAAGAACTTTCTCTCTTTCCCTTAAATAGGAATTCATCTAAAGACAAGACTGCTTATCATTTTCTCGTGAATTTTTTGGGGATTAAGTCTTAATACCATCAATTTCATTGCCATACACCCTTTGAGTAAAGAACAGCTATAAAAATGAATGCTAATTAAAAATTATCTAGAACATTTTGTTTCTAGGATCTTCCACCAAAATTAGACTAGGATTAGCACTTTGGATTAGGCTGTGAGTACAACTCTCCAATTTTTTTCAAAAACAAACATTAGCATCCTACGATAGGGAGAGTCAAATCCAATTGTCATATAGGCTTTCTGGGATCCCCCTCTCACACAAGGGTTATGCATGAGGTCACATTCGGGAGAATTACAGAGATTATCCCTCCATGGTTGAACTGTTTGTAGTGGTTAGATCATATATTGGGGGTCACTTGAGGGTATACCCATGATTATGTGTGGGAGTCTCTCGAGTTGATTTCAGACTTGTTGTCCTTCCCATACGTTCGGATCGGACTGTCGAATGTAACTGCCTAGGGGATGACTATGAGTTAGTGTCCTTATTTTCCATAATCTTTAGGTACTTACACGAGGTGATGGTGAAGGGAAGTCTCACTGTACCTGGAATAGACATTGGTCAAACTCACTCGGGCTCCTTGGAGGGTAAATCCACAATTACTGTCTGGAAGCTTGCACCAAGGTGAAAGTACGTTAAGCAGCTCACCATTGTAACTGTTTCACCATATCCTAGCCCCTTCTTCACTTGATCACGTGATGTTGGATTTCATCACCAACTAGTACGATCATTGAAGGAAGTTTTGTTTTCTTGGTTTTGATTCCTAGATTTTATTACCGTATGTTGTTTCTTTTCATTAGTTGTCCCTAGATTTTCAGCGTGTACTGTTATTCTCAAAAATTGAGCCTATATATGATAAAGGTCTTCATCGATCACGTAGGATGCAAGGGCTGCCTCCGAAAGGCTACCAACCCTTACCTCCTAACCCTCCAGAAAACAACTACCATGGAGGGGTAGAAAATCAATCTAACACTGGGAGTGTTGTTACTCCTCTGTTAGACAATCAAGAAGGTTCTTTGGTTACAGTTGAGAATCCCACTCCTCGCACTGCATCTGTGACGACAACTTCTCTTGAACCACTTTTTATTTGTTTAGAATCCCTTGGGAATGTTATAGATGAAAAGGTCCCACCGTTACCTGAGAGAGCATTTACCGAAACATATATGGGATCCACAGAACCAATCTTTGGTAATGAGTATAGGACTCATGTTTGTCCTACCACTGCAGTAGATACAAATCCCACACCTTCTCATTCTGTATGGAGGACTTCATCAAGACGTGATCTCTATAAGCATTTTAAATCCATTCGAAAACCCTTTCCTCCTCATGACCCTCCTGTTGAAACGGGAACATCCAGGCAAACTATGAATCACCCCATCGATCAGGTCATTAACCCTATTTTTACGTCAGCACAAGTCCATCCTAATGCTGGACTCATCACCTATACTCATTCCCAAGGCACTTCGATCGGTACCCCCACTTTTACAAACTTTCACTCTATAGCTCCACATGTTCCACACGATCTTGCTGGGACATCTTTGCACCAGAGAATGCAGACCCTTGCTAGCCAAATACAATCGACTTGAGGGAAAACACCATCTAGCGGACCTATCCCTCCTGGAATACCACCATCCTATGGCATGCCTACCCCTCCCAAGGAACAACCCCCTTTTCATGTTCTTCCTGGAGGGAAACCTCCCTTTGCCAGTCATACCCCGGTCGTTAATCCACCGCTGGCAGGGGGGAAACCTTCGTTTGTTGGAAACCATTCACAATCCTAGGGATTATCTTTGGGAGGCACATTTACCCAACCCCATGTTGGGGGGCACTCATATCATAACTCATAAGGAGGAGTATTAAATCTTGTTCCTTTCGGACCATTTTATGGGAAACCTTATCCGGGTGTCCCAAACACCACCTGGAGTCCTCAAGGACAACAACCTTATCCTCCCCAAGGGTCTAATGTTTATCCTCCCCACGAGTCTAATGTGTATCTACCTCTGAGATCTACTTCTTACCCTCCTTAAGGGAAACATATTTATCCTCCTTATGGGCAAGCAAATCACCTGGCTTATAATGCTCAGAACCCACTGGGTTATGCAAATGTTTCTGAGCCATTATCGAATCCTGCTTATCCTGGCCAGCAACACCCATATGTAGGAGGACCTACTGGTTACAATTATCCACCTAACATAGTTTATGGTCCTACTAGTGTTCCTATGCCACACCAGTATCATCCACAAGTTAACCGACAACTACCTTTCCTTACGACTCTGGATCTCCCAAAATTTTCTCGGTTAACCAATGATCCTATTTTTCATTCACTAGTTTGGCTAGTTATTCCAGCTAAACTTCCTTATGATATTCTGAAATTTGACAAAAAACCTAGAGAAGATCCAAATCACCATGTGATGACTTTCCATTTG
>JASDQU010173840.1:24524-35699 GCA_032191745.1 Picea mariana | reverse complement strand
GTCATGTAATAACATGATATAATATAACTCATATATTCTAACATATGAATCTCATATTATATCACATGTGATGATATAATATATTATATTATAACATATGATATAATATAAGTCATATGTTCCGTTGTATAAGTCTTATATTATATCATAGGATAAGTATAATATAAAACTCAACACACTTCAACTTTAACTCTCTTTTTTTATTATATTATTTTTTTTATTTTAAATAAAAAATATTTAATATCACATGTATAATATAATCCCAACTGAACTCACATAATATATATCACTTATAATATAGGTCTCATTGTAATTCACTTCAACATGCGTTTGTATTATGTATTAGAGTTATTCCATTATCGGTGTTATATTATATATTATGTATGTTTTTAAAATTTTAAATATAACTTGACTCACCTTCATGTACTACATTAATGTTATATTGTGTATATATCTCTACGCAATGTATATTGTTAGGTTATATTATATTGTTTTCATTTAATATTATAAACTAAATCAATTCCATATGTAATATTCTTTCAAAGGTTGGAAGGAAAAAACACAGATTCTCTCATTGTAATTCACTTCAACATGCGTTTGTATTATGTATTAGAGTTATTCCATTATCGGTGTTATATTATATATTATGTATGTTTTTAAAATTTTAAATATAACTTGACTCACCTCCATGTACTACATTAATGTTATATTGTGTATTGTATATATATCTCTACGCAATGTATATTGTTAGGTTATATTATATTGTTTTCATTTAATATTATAAACTAAATCAATTTCATATGTAATATTCTCTCAAAGGCTGGAAGGAAAAAACACAGATTCTCTCAAAGTTTTTTATGGACATTAAAATCCGGCATTTTTCCAGATTACACAATAAGGAGGCGGATGCTCTTTCTAAAAGAGCCTTCAGCGGGGAGGTAGGGAGACTATCGGTTTTTCATTGTGAGAACGGATCTGAAAGTCCCGTCTCCTACATAAATCTTTTCGAATGAGGTGGGTGAGCGCTCTGAATCTGCAGTGTTTGTCTGATTATGGTGTCTGATCCTTCCGTGGCAGTTTATTTCAAACAGATTTCCCAATCTGGCTGGTCATAATCCACTTGTTGATCGGTGGCAGCGAGTCTGATGGTTGCAGTGGGACTATTCCCTCTTTTCACTCCGATAAATTCCTTGGCGAGAGTGCTTTTCTCTTTTCCCGGCAATCAGCTCGACAAAGCTAGCATTGTAAATGAAATTATATTTTAAATATAATCTTGAGTAATTTTTTCTTGGAAAAAAAAACTCCACTTGTAATATAAAACTATAATATAATATATTATATTTATCATATATATTATTTAATATAAAACTATAACATAATATAATATATTATATTTATCATATTATACAATATATTATTTATTTTATTTTTAAGTGTTTTAATTATATATTATTATATGGGTTGGGTGGTTTAGAATTTAACTAATAATATATTATATAATTAATAATTTATGAATTTATTTATATTTGATTTTAAGTGATCAATGATTTTTTTTAAAAGGCGTCGTCTAACTATTTCATGAAATGGTTTTTTTCGTTAGAATCTGACGATGTAAATCTGCACGAAATCACTATTTTTTGTTGTTTAAAATCCATTTCTGCATTCATAAATGGATTCAACATGTTGAAAAAGCCCTGGGACACTCGGATTATACAGAAATAATCACTCAAATCTGTGGATCTAACAATTTCTCTTTGGATTTTGAGCAAAGATCCCCAAAAAATATCGTCAAAAAAAAGTAATTTCATAGAACATATAGAACATTTAGACTACGACTTTTTAAAAAGTTCATTTCTATTTATAGTCAAATCTTTTCTTTTTAGTCAAAACAACAAAAAAAAATATTAATTTTACTTCTAGACAACTTTTCAATTCAACTTAACCATGGTTACAAGGATTGTTGTGCAAAAGTAAGTTGTAAATATACCTCCCCCACAAAATGACTATTTCATAATATTTTATTATATATTTTAGGAGACCCATTTTAAACCTCAAAACTCCCTTAATCTTCAAAAAACAATTTTCTAGAAGGGTATTGGGTCTTCCACCCTTCAAAACTATGAAGTAGGAGAAAGGAATTGGGTATGGACACTAATTCCAAATGCAACAAACATGTCAACCGGGGTACCTGGGAAGGTACCCAATGGGAATGTAGTTATGTGTTATTAGTGAAAGTCATTTAATATATGAGAATGTGGTCATTCAATGTAAGGTGGACTAGATCCACTATATTAATAAAGGTCCACTATGGTAGTTGATGTAATAAATGTGAGAAGGTTTTTTAGAAGGTTCCTAGGAGATAGAGAAAGCTATATAAAGAAATATAAACAATGTAATGAAACATAGTGAAGAATATTGTCATTGTACAAGCAAGTGTTGCTTGAGGAGTGCATTCATTCCTTAAGGAATAATATATGATGTTACCCTACCTCAAGGGTTTTCTCTATATTATTGTGTTCATGTTATGGTGAATGGTTTATAGTTTATTCCTGGTATTATTGAAGTATATTTGCAGATCTGATATAAAAACTTAACAATTGGTATCAGAGCACTTTCCTTGGTCAAAGAAGGGAAGAATTATTTTGTTCTTTTTGCAAAAATTTTCTAGGGAAGAAAAAGAGGGCGGCGTACTTCAGGGTCAGATCTGAAGTTTTACGAGCTGAATTTGGCAAAACAAATTGGATATTTGAATTCCTCTCGAAAAAATAATCAATTTCAAAAAAAAATCAATCGAAACGAAGTCCGAAAAGTGAAGTTATGAGCATTTTAAATTCAACAGTTTTTCAGTGTTTTCCGAAAAAAAAACCGCAATTTTCTACCAAAGTTATTTCTACACCGTAGTTTTTGTTGAAAATTTATTCCAAACATGATATTTTTTACTGGAAGAGATGATGGCCCTAGTATTGAAGAATTTATACAATCTCACAAGTCATTATGAAAAAGAAAGTGGACATCTTTTGTAGACTGGGGTTTCCAAGGTGATGCTCTCATATGGTGGAAATCATTTGACCATTCTGAGTGGATATCATTTTCTAAGGAAGCAGTTGAAAAATTACTTTTAGACAAGTGGTCTCATACAAAGAGTAAGGATAAAGACATCATCAAGAGTTTATTTTCATGTGGAAAATTTATATTACAAGTTCATGATTGTATTCATAAGGAGAAGGTTATTGTTTATATCAACCATAGTTGCATGCATAATTTTATCAATATTCAATTGGTTAATAGATTGTAGATTTCTGCAAAGAATACCCAAAGCACACAGGTTGAGGGTAAAAATGTTAAAAATTTTAAAGATTTGATGCTCAATATGAATAAATATGTGTTGCATTCAGATTTTTATGCTATGGATATGGATGAAGTGGATATTGTTTTGGGATATCCTTGTATAGAATCAGTGGGTACCATTAATATTAATGTGCAAAAAAAAAAATTGAAGTTGTGGTACAAGAAAAAGAAAATTACATTGCAAGATGTGTCTCTTAGTAAGGAGGAGGGACCCATAAAAGCTAGCAAAGAAGTTATTGTCGAGTCTGAAGTTGAATCGAAGGCAAAGTCTACAGAAGGAAATGAAAAAAAACTACAGGAAGAACACAGTGAGGAAGCTAAAGAGGTCATTGACTCAAAGGCACATAGTGTTGCAGATTTGAAGAAAAAAGAACAGATTCTTACAGTTGTTGTATATCGTCATCCACATCATATAGAGAAACAACAGTCATCAAGGCAAAGGTGTGTGCATCAACACATTTATGCATCAGCAAGGAACCAAAAAAGAAATCGATCAAGAGGTGCATGGAGTCCTACTAGCACTACAGAAAGAACTCAAGCTACAGAAACAATCCCATGGCAACCTCGACATGATGCAAAGCAAGATCAAGGTGGCAAGGCAGCAGATAGACATCATGTTCAACTTCCATTGGGATGGATAGATGGTCATACTTGGTACCAATGGGCTACATTGTTTAGCCAGTCATATTGTATGGTTTATTCTCATGTTTCGAGGACGAAACATGTGAAGGGGGATGGAATGTAGTACACCTAGGGAGGTAATATGGGGTGCCTAGGGAGGTATCCAATAATAATGTAATTATGTGTTATTAGTGGAAATCATTTAATATATGAGAATGTAGTCATTCAATGGTAGTTGGATGTAATAAATGTGAGAAGACTCTCTAGAAGGTTCCTAGGAGATAGAGAGAGTTATATAAAGAAGTATAAGCAATCTAATGAAACATAGTGAAAAATATTATCATTGTACAAGCAAGTGTTGCTTGAGGAGTGCATTCCTTCCTTAAGGAATAATATATGGTGTTACCCTACCTCAAGGGTTTTCTCTATATTATTGTGTTCATGTTATGGTGAATGGTTTATGGTTTATTCTTGGTATTATTGAAGTATATTTGCATATCTGGTATAGAAACTTAACACAACCTAATGGGTAAGAAAGCCAAACAAGCCTCTAAATCGTTGTTGAGAATAGAAGTTGAATTTCAAAAATGTAAGGACTCAAGAAACCAACATATCCTTTGTTTTGATTGAGCATTGAAGGGCAATCCAAGAGTGGCAAGTGTGGGGGGGTTATTTTTATCCTCGGGGGAGATATAAAAAGTGACTTTTGCATGGGGAATAGGGACATCCACAAATATTGATGTTGAAGCCTTATCTCTCTATTAAGGTCTATCCATCCTAGTAGACAGAGACGTTAATCAAGCCACGATATCAGAGGATTCAACAATCATCATTAGATCCTTGCACTATCATTTCCCTCCTAAGAATCTTTCCATGTCTCAAATAATGCAACGGATATTGTAAGTAATCACTAATTTTGAAGACATAGCATTTTTCCAACACTTGTGCAAGCAAAATCAAAACAAAAATGAATAAGTTAATAAATCCATTAGAAAGGAAGAGGGTTGGTGTTGTTTAAATGGAGGGATGGTCCACTCCCCTCTTCCATGATGTGCTTGAAATAGGGTAATCAACCCTTGACTCAACACCTATCTCAATGTGCACAATCAAGGGGATGGTATGGCATTACTCCCACGCTCATACCGTAATGTCCACTGACTGTGGGAGTTAGTGAAGGGTAAAATGGCTATAGGAAGGGATGAATGTGGGTTTAATTGGCACTTACAGATAGAAATATTTGCAATCCTTTCATTAGATCAAGCTCCATCATACAAGCTCGAGCATGGGGAAGACAATGCCTCTAGTCTGTCTTTGGAATTTTGTATGTGTTGCTCAATCCTAAGTTAAATTTTCTAGACTCTGATTTCACGTGTGGTATTCTCAATTGGGAGCAAGTTGAAGTGTGCTTAGACCTTACATGAGGTGTGGTTTGTAAATTTTGTTGCAAACATGTGCAGTTCTCTATCCTTTGCTCTGGCAAAATTGCAGTTATGAATCTGTCTTCTATCGTGTTTCAAGCTCTAACCTAGATTATGAGGGAGGTTCTATATCTAGTTCTACCTCGGTCAATTTGGAGGATGGAGCACTAACATTGCTATAGTTTTTGTTGTGTGCTCTACAAGTTGGAGGATATGAATAAGGGCTTGAAGAGGTGCAACAAGGATATGCAACATAATAAATTGGACGACCAGGTGGAATAAGTGGAAGGATGAGCTCACCAATCAAGTACAGAAGGACAATGAAGTGCTAAACAAGTGTGNGAGTGGCAGGTGTGGGGGGGTTATTTTTATCCTCGGGGGAGATATAAAAGGTGACTTTTGCATGGGGAATAGGGACATCCACAAATATTGATGTTGAAGCCTTATCTCTCTATTAAGGTCTATCCATCCTAGTAGACAGAGAGGTTAATCAAGCCACAATATCAGAGGATTCAACAATCATCATTAGATCCTTGCACTATCATTTCCCTTCTAAGAATCTTTCCATGTCTCGAATAATGCAACAGATATTCTAAGTAATCACTAATTTTGAAGACATACCATTTTTCCAACACTTGTGCAAGCAAAATCAAAACAAAAATGAATAAGCTAATAAATCCATTAGAAAGGAAGAGGGTTGGTGTTGTTTAAATGGAGGGATGGTCCACTCCCCTCTTCCATGATGTGCTTGAAATAGGGTAATCAACCCTTGACTCGACACCTATCTCAATGTGCACAATCAAGGGGATGGTATGGCATTACTCCCACGCTCATACCATAATGTCCACTGACTGTGGGAGTTAGTGAAGGGTAAAATGGCTATAGGAAGGGATGAATGTGGGTTTAATTGGCACTTACAGATAGAAATATTTGCAATCCTCTAATTAGATCAAGCTCCATCATACAAGCTCGAGCATGGGGAAGACAATGCCTCTAGTCTGTCTTTGGAATTTTGTATGTGTTGCTCAATCCGAAGTTAAATTTTCTAGACTCTGATTTCATGTGTGGTATTCTCAATTGGGAGCAAGTTGAAGTGTGCTTAGACCTTACATGAGGTGTGGTTTGTCAATTTTGTTGCAAACATGTGTAGTTCTATATCCTTTGCTCTGGCAAAATTGCGGTTGTGACTCTGTCTTCTATCTTGTTTCAAGCTCTAACCTAGATTATGAGGGAGGTTCTATATCTAGTTCTAGCTCGGTCAATTTGGAGGATGGAGCACTAACATTGCTATAGTTTTTGTTGTGTGCTCTACAAGTTGGAGGATATGAATAAGGGCTTGAAGAGGTGCAACAAGGATACTATTGAAGCTCATTGCAACATGATAAATTGGACGACTAGGTGGAATAAGTGGAAGGATGAGCTCACCAATCAAGTACAGAAGGACAATGAAGTGCTAAACAAGTGTGCAACAGACTTTGCCAAGCACACCCTGGCAATTCTTGAATGGCAAAAGGAGGTTGATGCTTTCATGAGTATCCAACACACCAAGTATGAACTCAATGTTCACATAACGTCTCTCCGACATAAGATAGAAAGTAGTGTCTCTCATCTATGCATCCCATCTACAGTTATTTCCCCTCCTTTGCTCTCAGATTCACGCAACTCTCAAAACTCATCTCTCAAGGGTCACTCTTTGGCCACCAAGAGGAAAACAAGCATGTTGAATCCTCATGTCCCAAAAATGGAGTATAGCACAACAAAGGCTCACACAAAGGCCAACAGTGGGAATGTGCATGGATGAAAACAAAGTGAAACCCCACAAGGACATGCTTGAAGCAGTGCTACATGGACCAAGTTTTTAGTTATTTATATATGCTTTTATATGTATGTTGCATAGTTTTTTTGCTCAACCAATTTGCACATAAAAGACATTTGATTTAGTTTCAAAGCATCAAAGATATGTTCGCTAATTACTCCTCGTCACAAAGAAAATGATAACAATCAGAAACATTAATCAATAAAGCATGTCACTTATTCGATTTGTCAAAAAGTTTCCTTAACTAGTCATACCACATTTAATAGATGCCCAACTACGATATAGATATTATGTGTGTTCCCAATCCAATGGACAATATGTAGGACAAATTATTAAGCCAGTGTTGTATTAAATGCAAAATCAAGCATGCTTGCATCATTGTTCATAATAAAACATCAAAATCTCCCTTATAAAGAAATACTAGACAAATCTATTGGTTGGAATAAGCACAGCCTTGTTTAATAGAGTTAATATAATCCTTATTGNAGCACAACAAAGGCTCACACAAAGATCAACAATGAGAATGTGCATGAATGAAAACAAAGTGGAACCCCACAAGGACATGCTTGAAGCAGTGCTACATGGACCAAGTTTTTAGTTATTTATATATGCTTTTATATGTATGTTGCATAGTTTTTTTGCTCAACCAATTTGCACATAAAAGACATTTGATTTAGTTTCAAAGCATCAAAGATATGTTCGCTAATTACTCCTCATCACAAAGAAAATGATAACAATAAGAAACATTAATCAATAAAGCATGTCACTTATTCGATTTGTCAAAAAGCTTCCTTAACTAGTCATACCACATTTAATAGATGCCCAACTACGATATAGATATTATGTGTGTTCCCAATCCAATGGACAATACGTACGACAAATTATTAAGCCAGTGTTGTATTAAATGCAAAATCAAGCATGCTTGCATCATTGTTCATAATAAAACATCAAAATCTCCCTTATAAAGAAATACTAGACAAATCTATTGGTTGGAATAAGCACAGCCTTGTTTAATAGAGTTAATATAATCATTATTGATGTACCAACTAGATAGGTCGTTGTTTGTCATATCTCAATAGTATCTCTGATTCTTTGGGAGTTCACTGATTGAAGAGTGGAGACAACCAGAAACACAGACAAATAATGAGTTAACATTCCTATAAACTATTGCTGAACAAAAAGCTTATTTACTATAGATATCCTTCATATTTGAAAACGATACTTGTTACAATATACTATATGTGACTGTATAGTATGGCCTTCTTGATGTGTTTATTCATGCACAACAATGGCAATGGAATACTAAACCTCTCATGAATTAAGTACAATTCCGCATGGAGGCAAAACATTGGAATGACTCTCCATAACTTGATAAGTGTCAGTGTAGATAGTCGAAGCACTAATGGCTATAAAATGCTTATATAATGAAAATATAAAACTGATTCCCCAAAAATATAATAACTAATGTGCTTGGTGTAAGAGAGAAAAACAATGACTGAGTGAATCTAAAAAACTTTAAGCTCGTGTAAGTGAAAACAAATTGCCAAATGTTACTAATGATCATAGACAATCAAAACAAATTGAGGGACTGGACCATGTCTTGCCTATATTGAAAAATAGATTAAATCCCAAACATCAAATCAACTATTTTGGATATAGTTGACTTGGAAGGAGAAGCCATAGCCCCTGTGGCACGTTGACTTGTCTCACTTGATTGAAGGTAGTAAGGACGAGACACTGCATTTTTGGATGGAGGTAGGGCAAAAGCTCTACTACATGACTGAGGTGGCGATATCATGAAGCCATAGTTAGCCTTCTCAATTAAAGCTTGTCGTTGTTGTGGATCCAAAGGCTTTACACCTATAATTAAAATCCCATTAATCTGCATTCCATTCTTTTGGAGAGCATTTTGTGCATCATAGCGGCTCTGCATACAAAGGGTCCAACATTGAATAAAATATCATTTGGAGATTTATGAGAAATATGATCAATTAAAAATTAAACGCAAAGAATTAATCTACTTTGCCAAAAATTAAGTCCATAATACCTAAAGAATGATTTAAACAGGCACTCCAAGGAAATAAACGAAACAATAGAAAGGCATGTAGACAAAGAAATCTTTAATCCTCATAACATAATCACTATAAAGCATCAGGTCAAGCTGCTTTAATACAAATTTGCATAAACCATAATCTCCTCCATATGTAATATTGATTGTAGTACACGCATAATTAGTATTGGTTGCAAATTCAACAACAGTATATATACCCAAACCTCAAATCAAAGCTAAAGAAAAAAATGAAAACAAAACCTCAAGCACAATCATTGCACAAGATAGAATGGAAGAAACAACAGCAAACCCCTTCGTGAGTTTAGAGGAAATTTCGCAAGAGGATGATGAGTGAAGATTCATGGAAAACTTTAGGCATGATGGGTTCTTTTAAGATAGCCTTGATCTAGTCCATTGTTGTATCTAGACATCTAATGCCCATGTTTTCAGAATTTTGGTTTTAATTTGATAAATGAGTTATCTATCTTGCAAGAAGACTACAAGTAAAGCAATGTCAAAGACTTTGTTTTGGAAAGTAATGAAAATTTTAACTTTAGTCCCCAAGCACCCAAAGCCCCAACTCCTTTTCTTAATACAAATGCTTGCATATTAGAAAAAGAGATGAGAATATTGAATTGAATAACCAATCGCAAGAAGCGTTTTAGTTCTCCAAACGATTCTCCAAAATTATGAGAATAAAGGCAGGAAGCGTTCTCACAAAGCTTTCTATCCACTATATTAGAATCCTCTCATAGTGAAAGTCATACCAGAAGAAAAACAACTCCCTACCTTGCAAATACAATATAGCAGTACAACCACTTTCGTTTCTGTTATTATTGTTGAAGTGTCAAAGAGATTTTTTTTAAATAAAATGCTTCCTTTGAATATTGATTGAAACAGTATCTTGGGCATTTTATAAAAAAAAATGGGCCACATAGCAACCAATACTAGCGAATTCAAAACTATGTAAGAAAAAACTATTGAAATTGCCAGAAATATTATAAAAATCAAAACTGCCACATGGACATACACCAAGGGCACTTCAGCTGGCACAGAACCATAAATAACAAAAATGTCTAGCCTTCTGGCACAGATTATTTTTTAGATTTATCTCCCCAAAAAAAGGGACTTAATTGTGAGCTTTATGTACTACAAATCTAACTATTTTATCATCCCCATGGCATTTCTGCTTTATTTTTGTAGTTTTGCATGCTCAAAAAACTTACAGGACAAACAAGAGGGCTGTTCAATAGTGCTTTAATGTTTATCTCATTAGGTTGTGTCACTTTCTGCACACATGTTTATAACCTGATTTTTAGTTGGTAGCAAGTTCTTTTGTGCATATGAAAAAATTGTACCATTAGGAAACAAACATAAGCCAAAACCCTTCAAGTAATGTTGAGGTTTGTTGATTGAGCTGTGGTATAGCAGCAACTTGGAACAGTTGCTGTGTCAATGACCCAGGTTCAAATCCTGGTAGGCATGCTCCTCCCCTGTGTGAGCTTTGTCAGATGTGGCTATCAATTGTTTATGTAGCCTTCAAGCACATTATTGTAATGGCATTGGCAAGGTACCAACAACCCCAATCTTCACTTAAGTGCAGGAGGAGGGTCGGACATGCTTATGTCCTAGGAAAAGAGCATGTCCCAACCAAGACCAAAAACATAACCTTTCATCAAGACTGCACTTATGATGATTTGCCACAAGGCCATCGAGTGGTGCAAAATCCCAAAGATATTATTAAGACAGAGAACTTAGCAAACCATATTACTAAAGGTATCAACCAACTCCATCATAATTCAGCAATTTTAAATAACTATTTAAAATTTACATTCTCGTGCATAACATATAGCAAAACAATGCCAATTTGGAAATAGTAAACATGAAAACAACATACAGCACTCACAAAAATAATGAATTTA
>JASDQU010173838.1:0-15354 GCA_032191745.1 Picea mariana | reverse complement strand
CTACCATCCTACTGGGAACGCATAGGCCTGCGCGCATGTTGGGAATTGTCTCTTTGTAAGAGTTTTGGAGTGAGCCGCGAAGAGCATGTCGAGTCTCTAGTCAATTCGTGCGAGGCAGAAGGTCTGGTCATCCAACAAACTCCTCACCTAAAAAATGAGATTGAGGTACCCCGAGTCAGCTAAGAGTGGCTGCTCCTGGCTGTGGTTGGCCATTGACCCCATGGGAGTGGTCTCATCTGCTTCCTGATGCGTGTGCACCTGTTGATTGTGTGCTTGCAATGCCACCTCCATGGGTGGTTCAGGAGGAATCTCCTCTTCGATGTAGCAGGTGGGGTAAGCCTCCTCTAAGCTGGTGGCATTGGGACCGGGCATAATGCTTGCAAGCAGAGGCTTACTGTCTGGACCAAATTCCGAAGGTAGGTTCCAGTTATCCGACACTGTGAATAGGGTGTGCTCGAGGATTCTCTCCATGCCATCCTCCAAGGTAACTTCTTCCATGTATGCCATTGGAGGAATTCGTGGTGTCTTTCTCCTTCATATGGCTTCCATTGCTATGGATTTCTCAAAATTATTTTTCCTCTGGCGTCGTGATTCAGCCGTGTACCAGGCAGCTCCCCTGCACGGCTTCCCTCTCGCTCTGGGCATGGTTGGGGTTTGGTAGATTTCTAGAGTGATTTCTCGAAAGATCACTTTTCTCCATAACACTGACGAGGTCACAGGGTGCTGGCACTATTCAAGTGGAGTGGAGGAGAAGCTACGACAATTCTGTTGTTCCAGTGGAGCGGAGGCTGCAAAGAGTGACTGGCGCTTTTCTCTGTCGACCTGGGTGATGAGGACTAGTGCTAATATGATCGCCATGGGCATTAAATCCTATTGGTTAGTGCACTGATGGCTGGTACCCTTCCCTTGCACGAGGGGCCTCGTCGCTTGAATGCGCCTACTCATATCCATGGCAAGTTAAAGTCGGAGGGGATGTTGGCTGGTAGATGCATTAATACCACATCCCGGCCTGATCCCGCGTGGCACAATTGCGCGATGTGTCACCCCATCCGGGGATTGAAGGTCTTTAGTAGCAAAGTTTTGGCACCGAGTGAAGATCNGGGCTTCCCAGCTAAATTGTTCCACGCCCGTTTCGACTGCTTCATTTTCTAGGCAATCCACAACCTTGTTTGCGTCTTGTTTCACGTGGGAGGTAGTGATGCTGAGGTGGGGTTGTAGGAGGTGGCTGAAGTCTTCGAGCAGACCATAGAGTCTCCATTTTGGTGAGATTTTGGCAGGGTTGCATCCGTGGAGAGTCTTGGTGGTTAGACTTATGATGACTTGTGAGTCCCCCTCTAAGATTATCCTTTTTTATTCTTTGTCCATGGCTATTTGGAGGCCTTGCAGTAGTCCTGTTAGCTCAGCTACATTGTTGGTTGTCTCCCTTAGGAATCCCGCATCCAGACCAAGGATTTTTCCACTGGAATTTCTGAGCACTGCCCCATATCCTGTTGTTCCCGAGTTGCCTTTGGAGGCTCCATCAAAATTTACTTTGATGAAATGTGATGGAGGGGGAGTCTAGCTGGTTGGACTAGTCGGTTGGCACTTATGACTCCTTGGTCCCGGTTGATTATTTAGTATGGGTTGCCAGTTTTGAAGAGTTCATTATTCCTATGGGTTGCATTGAAGATCTTCCTCTATCCAAGACTTACTCCTGATTGTTTCTTTGATTAGGGATCTGGTTTTCTCCCATGTGGTCTCTGGTAGGGAAGATTGGGAGTGGAATATTCTCTTGTTTCATTCCTTCCAAATTTTCCAGAGAATAAATCCCGAAAAAAGTTGCCAGATGAGATTTAGTATGGGGTTGTTATAGGTACTTCGATCCCAATTCTCGATTGTGTCATTGATGCTTCTCCGATTTTGGTTGGATTTGCTCATTATTTACGCTCCTTGGTCCCATATATGTTGGCTACAGTGACACCCATTAAAGAGGTGTTCTTTAGTTTCCTCCTGTTGATAGCAGAGAAAGTAGAGGGATGGTTCAATGAAGCCTCTTTTTCTTAGATTGTCCCATGTTAAGGCTCTATTGTGCACCACTAGCCACAAGAAGGTGGAGACCTTAGGCCAGAGAGCGGGATTCCAGACTTTACTCCAAATGTGCTCCTTTTTTCATCCCTGGTGATTTCCCTGCAGCAAATAAGCTTCTTTGATAGTGAAGATGTCGGCTGTGGAGTATCCCCACCTCAGGATGTCCAGTCCCTCTTGATAGGGTATTTTCCTGCGGATGGCTTGAGATTGCCAGCTCTGCAGATTGAGATTTTCCAGGGTCCCGAGCTCTTGATTTGAGATCTTCCATTGGCACCACCGTTGCTGTTGTGTTTGTGGTTTCCAGAGGTCCCTAACCTTTAGGGAGGTATGCTAGTGGAGGGCTCTTTTGAGATTGGATAGTTCCTCCATTACATCCAATGGTTTGAGTTGTTGCCATGAGTCTTGCCAGAACAGGGCACTTCCTCCATCTCTTATCTCCCAGAAGGCATGTTTCTGTACCAGTGTGTGATTATGCCAAGTTGTGTTCCAGATGTTGGAGCCATGTATTCGGTTGTTGTGTCGGATTAGCTGGTCTTCCGGTGTGAGGGGGGCCTACTTTCGTTTCCACAATTGTGCCCAGGCGGCTGTTGGAGTTTTTAGCCATCTCCACCAGATTTTAGCTCCCATTACTTGATTGAGTTTCCCTGGATCCCGGAGTCCTAGTCCTCCTTGACTTTTTGGCATGCACAGTCTATCCCAGTTGACTAGAGCCCATTTCTTGTTGGGTTGATGACTGTGCCAGAGAAAGTTTCGCTGAAGGTTTCTGATGGCTCTGATGACTTTTTTGGGAGCAGCCAGAGAAGTGAAGAGATAAGTGGGTAGAGCTTGCAAAATTGACTTGAGGAGTACCAGTCGGGCGACAATATTGAGGGGTCTGAAGGTCCAATTTCTTAGCCTGTTGGAAATGGAAAGGAGAAGGTCGTCCCAGGAGATGGATCTGGCCACCTCTCCTGTGAGGGGAACCCCGAGATAGTTGGATGGAAGGGAGATCCTAGGTATCCCTAGAATTCTGGAAACATGAAGTTGGATAGAGGGTGGGGTATTAAAAAAGTAGAGCTTGGACTTTTCCAAGTTGAGTGACATGCCTGAGGCTTCGGTGAAGTCGGAAAGGATGGAATTGAGATTATTAGCTTCCTTGACCGTGGGGGAGTTCAAGAGGAGGGTGTCATCAATAAATTGTCTATGAGAGGGTGTTGGTTGAATATTGTGCAGAGGCAGGCCTTTAAGGGAGCCTTCAATTATTGTTGCCTTGATGTATCGTCCTAGGCCTTCCGCCAATAGTACAAACAAGAAGGTAGAGAGGGGGTCCCCCTGTCGGATTCCTCTAGATGGTGAAAAAGGTTGGGATGGTACACCATTTACGAGAATGGAGAAGAAGGTGGAGGAGGTGATATTCATGACCCAATTTACCCAACCCTGATCGAAACCAAAAGAGTCTAGGACAGCTCTGAGATATTGCCAATTGGCTCGGTCGAAATCTTTTGAAATATCGAGTTTGATTAGCATACCTGGAGTTCTTGAAGTCTTGAGGGAGTGGATGATCTCGTGGGCTAGAATGACTCTATCCATGATTTGTCTCCCTTCTACATACCCTGCCTGCTCCTTGGAAATGACGAATGGCAGAATGGGTTTGAGTCGATTGGCTATAACCTTCATTATGATTTTGTAGATAACATTACACAGGGCTATGGATCTAAAATGTTTGGGGTTTGTGACTTATTCTTCTTTCAGAATAAGGGTGAGAAAGGTGGCATTGAGAGCTGGTAGGACCAGGCCTGAAGCTCTTGATTCCTCTACCACTTCCCACACTTCTTATCTGACTAGGTCCCAACAGTGGTGGAAAAAATCCGTGGTAAATCCGTCCGGGCCAGGGGCTTTCCCTGGGGGCATGGTTTTTACTGCTTGATCTACTTCTTCTAGGGTGATGGGCCGAGTTAATGCTGCATTTTTATCTAGGGTTACCAATGATGGTATATGTCCGGTGACTCTTTGTATGGCTTCCATTCTGTCCTTCTTCAGTTCCGTTAGAAGGTCTTGGTAGTACTTGAGCAGCTCCTCCTCGATTTTGGAGTGTTCCCTGGTTATGTTGCCCTGACTGTCCTCCAGGTGAGTGATCCTATTGACATATCATCTATGCATCATAGCTCTATGGAAAAATTTTGTGTTCTTCTCCCCTTCCTTGAGCCATTGCACTCTGGATTTTTTCTTCCATAATATTTCCTCTTGTTTCCTTCTTTCTTCTAGTTGTTCCTGTAGCTTCTCCTCCCCTTCATTAATTCTGTGGTTCTGGATCCAGAAATGAATATTTTTCGAATCTCCCCCAGCCTTCTTTCTATGATTCTTATACTTTGAAGTATATTTCCAAAGCAATTTTTGTTCCATTGTTTCAGCATTTGCTTGAAGTTTTTAAGGCACTGCTGAAATTTGTACATGCTGGAGCCATGGTTTATTTCCGCCTGCTCCCACCAAGATTTGGCTAGCCGCTGAAAATCGGGATGCGATAGCTAGAATTTATCAAAGCGAAAAGGCTTATACCTAGGAATCTCTCCCGTGTCTAGCTGAAGAGCTAGGGGCCAGTGATCTGAGCCTTCTTTTGGTAGAATGAGGCTTTCCAGATAGGACCTTGATTCCATTATTTCTTTGGTGACTAAGAAGCGATCCAGTCGACAAGCAATGTGTTGATTACCTAATCTGAGATTGGACCAGGTGAAAGTACCATTGCTATTTTCTATATCTACTAATTTTAGATGATCAATGAGAGCTTTGAACTTACCACTGTCTTGCTCTATTTTTTTGGTGCCTCCAGTTTTCTCCTCCAGCGTCAAGATCATGTTGAAGTTGCCTCCTAAGATCTAGTTTGGGGTTGTTTCCAGGGTCTTGATCAATTCAAGCCGCTCCATGAATTTGTCTTTGTCCTGGTTGTTGTGAGGCCCATAGACATTGGTGATGGCTCCTTCCTGATTCGAGCCGATGACCTCGAAGTGAGCCGTTATTGTGCCTATCATTGTAAAGGGTTTGTTGATGGTGACGTTGAATGGGTTCCATAAGATGGCAAGGCCACATGAGGCCCCTGTGGAATCTGTTGTTATGGAAGTGCAGTCTCGCCATATGTTCTGAAAGATTGTTTCAGCCTCTGCTCCTCGTCATTTAGTTTCTTGTAGGAGTAAAATATCTGGTTTTTCTGCTATGATGCAGTCTCGGAGGATCCTTTGCTTGGATCTACCATTCAGTCCTCTAATGTTCCAGGTGATGATCTTCATCATTAAGAGGGAGGTGTTGAGTGGAGGTATCCCTCCAAGAGCTTGTGGATCTGTCCTAGATTTATCATAAGGTTTCCTGCTTCCTTGATTAGTTGGTGCACAGTTTTTCGTCCTCTTCTTTTGTTTTCTCGAGGGACTCTCTTCAAGCCAGAGCTCGAGTCCGTTGCTATGCCTAGGCGTGCTGTGGATCTTGCTGAGGAATTGAGAAATACCTTGTGTACTTTGCGTAATTGTTCTTCAGGGAGGGTCTACAGGTCCTTTTGATTTAGAGCTTCCTCTAGCTTTTTCAGATCTATCCCTGCTAGATCTCGGTCATCCAGCAGCATTGGAGTATCCCCATCCCCTTCTCCTCTCTCTTCTGTGTGGGTTTCACAAGTTTGGGGAGAAGGGTTAGGATTTGGGCAATTTTTTTACGGCTGTTGAGGGTCCTTGTGTGGGTCCTAAATTTCCTCATCTTCTGGCAGTTGATCCAAAATCTCATAAGAGTTTTTGGTTGCGAATTTTTTTCTGGAGTCCAAGATCTGCTTCCTTGGTGGGTTTCTCCTTTTTGATGTGACCGTGGTGAAGCCATCCTTCTGCGTGGTTTCGCTTACTCTTGTATCTTGTTTGATAAGAGGGAAATCCTGATATAAGTGGTCATGCTCATGGCATCTCCTGCATCTAAAGGGAACGTGCTCATAGTCTAGAGTTTGTTGCCAGTCCTCATCCTGGTACTTAAGGGTCACCGCTCTAGGGAGTGCTTTGGAGATATTCATGTAAACACAGATCCTGGCATATGAGGTATATTTTCACTGTCTTGTGGCTTACGAAGCTTTGACATACTGCCCAAGGGTATTTCCTATGCCCATTAGAATCTCTTCCAACCAAAACTCTTGTGGCAAGGAGTATAGGTGGATTCATACAGGGGCCATGGTGAAATCTTCTTTGTCCGGGCTAAATCTTTCAGTCCAGAAGCGTAGGAACAGCCCTGCCAAGTTGAAGAAGTACGGCCCATTTTCAAAGATCCTGTCCTTGTCCTCTAGATTGTATAGAATGATTGTAAAGAAACCCTTGGAACTGAGTTGGACCTCATAATCCCCTTTGGGATTCCACCAGTGCTTGATCCATTTGTTGAGGTCCCTCTCTGCTGGCCAAAGTCCCAGAAATTTTCCAATGAGGGCATGCTCTCTCATAAATTGTGTGTGCTCTCCAACCCTAGTTGAGCTGATGAGGTATCTCGACGGTTTCTCCATTTGTGGAATGCATTTTCCTGGTTCCCAACCCTATGGTGGCTTTGGTTGAGAGGTTCCGGCTTCTGTTTCCATTTCCATTATGAGGCCTTGTTCTCTGTCTAGGAGCTGCTCTCGTACCTGCGGTGGCGGCTCGAAACTGGGTCTTTTTTCTCTGGTACCTGATCTATCATTGACTGCAACATTGAAGTATGAGGGGGCTTCCCCCCCTCTTCTTCACCCATACCGGTGTATCATTGGGGGCCGAATGGTCGTGATCGGTGCTGGTAAATATCCACACAAGGGTTCTTTGATTGGTCGGCGACAGTCTACACCATGAAGGGATTAGGGTTTCTCATGGCCATTTTTCCGATATGCAGAGGTCCTGAAACAATACAATAGACAGTTGTATCATCGGGTAGACAGTAATGTTATGCATCGAGTAGGAATGGTTGTTGTTATTCCATAAGGAAAAATGAATATGCCTTTGAAAACTACATGTGGGTAAATGATAGAACTAGAGATGATCTTAAGAAAAGTGGTAAAACAATCTCTTCCTGGAATGATTTAGTTATTGCATTAAAACAACAGTTTTACCCCTTAGCTTACATGCAACAAGAAATGATGAATTGGCAATGTTTAAGGTAATCAAAAGGTCAAAGTGTACAATCATATACTTAGATATTTCGTAAGAAATCTTTAAATTTGGGTATTCCAATATATAAACAAGAGACACTCCTAAAATATATTGGTGGTTTACATTCTTATCTTAAGCACACTATTCTTATGCTAAATCCTTCTAACTTTGATGAAGTATGTGTACAATCCATTCACATTGAATCAAGTAAAGGGAATGTTGGTGATAGTGTTTCTACAGATACTTGGAAAAGAAAGGATGCAAGGAAAAGGAAAGAGAAGACAACCACAACAAGAAAGGAGAAGCCTACTTGCAAGCATTGCAAGAAAGTAGGCCATGATGAAGATTGTTGTTGGGTCTTACATCCTGACTTGAAGCCAAAGAATTTTTCCAACCACGAAAGGAAGAATACCATTGCTGTGATAATTCAAGTGGATCTTGGATCAAATTCTAGTGATGAGGCACAGGTTGTAGCTATGGGAATCTGAGGTAAAAAGCTCGTTGCAAGTACTATCTCTTCTAGATCAGTTGATGTAAATGATGAGTGTAAAAGGAATTAACTTTTCCACATAAGAGTCATAACACATAATGTCAAAGTTGATACTCTTGTAGATAGTGGATCACAAGACAATCTAATTAGTGAAGATGTTGTGAATAACTTGGGACTTGAAACTAAGTCACATCCTAAACCATATCCATTGGGATGGATATGTGGTGATAACAATTTACAAGTAACCAAGCAATGTAAAATCAAATTTGCAATCACTTCTAATTATGTTGATATAGTGCCACTGGACATATGTGGACTTGTATTGGGAAGCCCATACCTTTATGATAGGAAATCCATATTCTACAGGGAGGAAAATAAGTATTGCTTCAAGAAAGATGAGAAGGAATACATTGTTCATGCTCATCGCATGAAAACTGACAGGTCCTTTGCAGCTACAGGGAAGTTAAAAAGAATGGTAAATGCAAGAAAAAGTTTAACACTTATTTCTGTAATAAAACATGAAGTTAGTGATGCTAAACATGAGATGATTCCATATGTTTCAAATAGTCATGAAGTGTCACTAGGGGTACAGCATGAGGTTCAACTGCATAATTTAATTATTGTTTCTGTTCAAAAGAGGAAGCATGTCATTTCATTAGCACATTTAGTATTGCTATTTTTTTTTTCTATTCAGTAGTGTATGGCTGCTAACAATGACAAACAATGTAGATGAATGTGCAGTTGATGGCATGATTACTTTGATAAATAATGCTATCTCAGTTTTCATATTTGTTGTGATTAGTTAGGTGATCATTGTCCCAGCAGAGAGGATGGATGATATAGAACAAAGTGGGGAGGCAGTACCCTCACTTCTTACCTGATTAAAAGAAGACTTTTGGTGGTCCAAAAGCTTCCAAAGTGGTGAGGAATGATCTAGGAGGCTCCCTAGGCTCAGAAAATGCTCAAAGGTCAAAGTTATCATAATTGAATGAAACCAATTCCATCACGACAGGCTCGTCACACTAATTTTGACAATATATTCATTTCCACAAAAAATAATCCAGATGTGAAACATATCGCATGACAATCAGATTCTTCTATGGCAAAAATCAATGGTAAATTTTGGCCTTTTCTCATGTTTTGAAAGGCGTTTTTCTCATGTTGTTGAGAGGATTTTGATGGTGCATGCATGAATCTGAGAAAGGAGGTCTTGCATATCAGACATGAAGCATGTAATGTAGCAAAAAAGAGAATTGTAAGAGAACTTTGAGCATTTTAAAGAGAAAGAAAGAGGTTCTCCACTTGGAAGCGAGCCCAGAGACATCGCCAATGATTGGTGAACTCTGTTATCAACCTCTTGTCTCTATTTCTCTTTCTATTTTTATATTCTATTCTCTTCATTTGCAGCATGAATATTAATGGATGATCTCTTTATACATTAATAAGCATCAATTAAAAGTCACATTTGATATTCTGCAAACAAGATAACAAGTTTATGTATTTCACATTCTTAACGATCCGATGCAAAAAGTACATTAAACTAACTTGTGATTTATCAGTAATAACTTTATTTTTGGATCAGACGGTCACGATGCTTTCAGGATTTTATCGAGTTCTCTCCTTTTCTTCTACGAGGGTTAAACATCGTTCTCCTCTTTCCGGATCTGATGGCTATCATTCCTTTACGCGAGATCTGATGGTCACGATATGATCTTATGTGCACCTCCTAGGGACTAAACCCCGTGCATGTATCCTTGATCTCGAATATCTCATGCCACTGCACTCCAAATCCAACGGCTAGTGCAAATTCGTAGTTTCATGTCTCTAGGAGTCAAAATACTCTCCCTCTTATGTTTCCTGATCCGTGAAATGACGAAAACTTAAAATGCGCACCTCCTTACTTCGAGATCAACAGATTTTGATCCTCGTTCCCAGATCTGACGGCTTAGATCTGATCACCTCCTATGTGCACTCCTCCTGTTTGGACACTAATCCAATGGTCCAGATATCACCTTCCACAGATGATCCACCAACAACTATAGCTCCTCCTCTTGAGCTTTATGCTTTCTTCCTGGCTTGGAGGATTTCGACCCTTCGAAGGTTCATCCTCTGATTTATCATCTGCAAGCCCTGCAATGCTAGTCTCGCATGCATTCTCGAAACGTTGTTTCTTCTGAGCTTTGTTAACTTTAAAACCTCGATGGGGTTTCTTGACCTTCTTCTCCTTTCTTCTATTTCTTTATGTGCAAAGGCACTATTTGTCCTGAGCTTTGGGACTTAGAATAAGTCCACCTGCATGCACTCCTTGTGCTACTGTGATTTCTCAATCTCAAATCCAAAGTATTTCTTGAAAAGAAATGCTTCACGCTCTCTTGGCGCTCCTTTTCTCAATGCACACCTTGTAGAGCCCACAGAGTGTTTAGTAACTCTGGTTGTATTCGAGCTCGACACTTCCCTTTCCTTAGAACTTGAAAGAGATTTCTTCTCAGTGTGTTCTATGCACTCACCCAATACCCTCTAGGCAGAGCTGTACAGAACCTACAGTAGTTATGTTTTCCCTGAACTTGAAACAATGTTCCTCCTGTGCACTCCTTTAACTCGCTCAATGCCCTCCTGGCAGAGCTCTACAGAACCTCAGACATTCTATTTTCCCTCTCTGTGTTCTCCTCTGCATAGTCTCTCCTTCAAGTACTAGCTCTTGTAGATCAGTTGATGTAAATGATGAGTGTAAAAGGAATGAACTTTTCCACATAAGAGTCATAACACAATGTCAAAGTTGATACTCTTGTAGACAGTGGATCACAAGACAATCTAATCATTGAAGATGTTGTGAATAACTTGGGACTTGAAACTAAGTCACATCCTAAACCATATCCATTGGGATGGATATGTGGTGATAAAAATTTACAGGTAACCAAGCAATGTAAAATCAAGTTTGCAATCACTTCTAATTATGTTTATATAGTGCCACTGGACATATGTGGAATTTTATTGGGAAGCCCATACATTTATGATAGGAAATTCATATTCTACAGGGAGGAAAATAAGTATTACTTCAAAAAAGATGGGAAGGAATACATTGTTCGTGCTCATCGCATGAAAACTGACAGGTCCTTTGCAACTACAGGGAAGTTAAAAAGAATGGTAAATGCAAGAAAAAGTTTAACACTTATGTATGTAATAAAATGTGAAGTTAGTGATGCTAAACATGCGATGATTCCATATGTTTCAAATAGTCATGAAGTGTCACTAGGGGTATAGCATGAGGTTCAACTGCATAATTTGATTACTTTTCCTGTTCAAAAGAGGAAGCATGTTGTTTCATTAGCACATTTAGTATTTTTATTTGTTTTTTTTTCTATTCAGTAGTGTATGAATACTAACAATGACAAACAATGTAGTTGAATGTGCAGTTGATGGCATGATTACTTTGATAAACAATGATATCTCAGTTTTCATGTTTGTTGTGATTAGTGAGGTGATCATTATCCCAGCCGAGAGGATGGGTGATATAGGACAAAGTGGGGAGGTAGTACCCTCACTTCTTAGCTGAGTAAAAGAAGACTTTTGGTGGTCCAAAAGCTTCCAAACTGGTGAGGAATGATCCAGGAGGCTCCCTAGGCTCAGAAAATGCTCAAAAATCAAAGTTCTCGGAATTGGATGAAACCAATTCCATCGCGACTGTCTCATCACGCTGATTTTGACAATATATGCATTCCCTCAAAACATACTCCGTATGTGAAAAATATTGCATGACAATCAGATTCTTCTATGGAAAAAGTCAATGGTCAACTGACAAATGAATAAGTGCCACATGGCCCAGACATGGGAATACATGTGGCACTTCACTACTAGTTGGCATGTAAAACGTATTTGGGGGTCCATGGGATTTGAACCTCTAACCCATGGCTAGCTCCAAGTCTTTGGAAAAGTTCAATTACCAACTTGCCAAAAGTCAAATTTAAGAAACAAATCCACTTTCCTATAGTTTTGGGGTCAAATATCCAAAGGAGGGTGCAAGGGGGCTAGGGATAAGCCCCATCATGTGGTTTCATTACAGGAGCATGTCCAAGGTCTAATTATTGGCACACCCAAGGGTAGATTAGCCCAGATCCCATGGAAGGTGCCCCAAAACCAGGAGCAAATAGTTAAGGGGTTTGGTGCATAGCACTTGGCCATGTGGCCCCATGTGACCTGGTAAAGAGGGAGTGCACCCTGTCTTGGGGGCTACTCTACATTTTTGGTTTAAAAGTGGTTTTTAAACATTACAGAGGTGATTTTTGCCTGATAGTATGCCTAGAAAATGGATTTAGGCCATTTGAAGGGGGATTTGAGCCCAGAAAGAGGCCAAATCTTGAGGGAAGTTGGGATTCCTCATCTGAGCCTTGAAAAATATAAGAACTAGGATTTTTGAAGCTTTTAGAAGAACATTTTGATATAGGGTTTTGAAGGAGCAGTTTGTAAATTTTGGCCTTTTCTCATGTTTTGAGAGGCGTTTTTCTCATGTTGTTGAGAGGATTTTGTTGGTGCATGCATTAATATGAGCAAGGAAGGCTTTCATATTAGACATGAAGCATGTAATCTAACAACAAAGAGCATTGTAAGAGAACTTTGAGAATTTTAAAGAGAAATAAAGAGGTCCCTTACTTGGAAGTGGGCCCGGAGACGTAGCCAACGATTGTTGAACTCTGTTATCAACCTCTTGTCTCTATTTCTCTTTCTGTTTTGTTGTTCTATTCTCTTTATTTTCAGCATGAATATTAATGGCTGATCTCTTTATACATTAATAAGAATCAAGTAAAATTCACATTTGATATTCCGCAAATAAGATAACAAGTTTATGTATTTCGCATTCTTAACGTTTCTATGCAAAATTTACATTATACTAACTTGCGATTTATCAGCAATACCTTCATTTTTGGGTCAGACGCTCACGATGCTTTTGGGATTTTATCGAGTCCTCTCCTTTTCTTCTACGAGGGTTAAACCTCGTTCTCCTCTTTCCAGATCTTATGGCTATCGGTCCTTTACGTGAGTTCTGATGGTCACAATCTGATCTTATGGGAACCTCCTAGGGACTAAACCCCATGCACGTATCCTTGATCTGACATCTCTCATGCCACTGCGCTCCATATCCAATGGCTGGTGTGATTTCACAGTTTCATGTCTCTGGGAGTCAAAAGACACTCCCTCTTATGTTTCCCAGTCCGTGAAATGCCAAAAACTTAAAATGCACACCCCCTTACTTCGAGATCAACAGATTTTTATCCTCACTCCCAGATCTGACGACTTAGATCTGATCACCTCCTATGTGTGCTCCTCATGTCTGGGCACTAATCCAATGGTCCAGATATCACCTTCCACAGCTAATCCACCAATAACTGTAGCTCCTCCTCTTGTGCTTTACGCTTTCTTCCTAGCTAGGAGGATTTCGACCCTTCGAAGGTTCATCCTCTGATTTATCATCTACAAGCCCTACAACACTAGTCTCACATGTGTTCTAGAAATTTTGTTTCTCTTGAGCTTTGTCAACTTTAAAACCTCGATGGGGTTTCTTGACCTTCTTCTCCTTTATTCTATTTCTCTGTGTGCAAAGGCATTGTTCCTACTAAGCTTTGGGACTGAGAATTAGTCCACCTGTGTGCACTCCTTGCGTTGTTGTGATTTCCTCAATCTCAGATCCAAAGTATTTCTTGAAAAGAAATGCTTCATGCCCTCTTGGCACTCCTTTTCTCAATGCACACCTTGCAGAGCCCATAGAGTTTTCAGTAACTCTGTTTGTCTTTGAACTCGACACTTCCCTTTGCTCAGAACTCAAAAGAGATTTCTTCTTAGTGCATTCTATGCACTGACCCAATACCCTCTTGGAAAATATCTACAGAACCTGCAGTATTTATGTCTTCCCGGAACTCGAAATAGAGTTCCTCCTATTCACTCCTTGCACTTGCTCGATGCCCTCCTAGAAGAGCTCTACAGAGCCTCAGACATTTTGTCTTCCCTCTCCGTATTCTCCTCTGCATAGTCTTTTCACAGTATCTCCTAAAAAACTACTCTATTTATATTAATCAAGAATGGTTGATTACAATGTGTTCGAGCTCGGACTGCAACAGAGTCTCGGCTGTCCTCTCCTATCTAACCTATTCTATGTTCTATCCCCGAACTAAATATAGATACAAAAAAAAAAAAAATTCAAAGAGGGGCTCTTCGAGCTATTCCCTCCATCTCACTAACTCTCATTAATTTACATTCAATTACATTAAATGGCTCTCTAGTCTGAATCGGATCTATATCTCAACCTTACAACCATTTAAGGAAATTTTCAAATTTTGAAAAATGAGAGGGTTGCGTCTCTCTCCTTCCATTGAATGCACACTTTGATGTGCTGGTTGAATGGCATGTAGATGGCTTGGAGAAATTCTCCTGCATCACCCTTCCTTCCACCCAAAAACATATGAGATATAATAAAACTTTACATTAAATCATCACCATCAACCAATCATCACATAGAACTTGACAATGCTTCCTGAGACTTCTTTAATTTCTACAATTCTTCAATTATTAAAGTACTCTGATCCTATATATAATATTAATCAATGTATTCTAGAAAACTCCTCCATGTTTTACTCCTTTAATCCTCCCCAAAAAGAAGTTATAGAAAGAATGGTAGACTTTATTCAATTCTGGTCTATTCAGGAGACCAAACTTGTACAAAATTCCCCCCACTCAATATTTAACATTCAATTATGAAACTAGTACACAAGAAACCAATGTCTGTACTCTTTCCAATGAAATTTTTCCTGTGTCATTTGGATTTTCTATGAAGAAGTCATGATTGTTTTACCCGGAACACTTGTTTATTGACTAGCTTCAGGACTGGTCACAAACCTTATCTTCCACATAGTGTATCTCCATAATTATAGTCAATCAAGAGCTGAAATTTTTACCAGGGGTACCTTGATATGTCTTCTCAATACCATAGATATTTCACCATCTAAATCATTCTAGAAAAACAGTTATAGCAAAAATGGTAAGATGACCTAAAAATAACATACCTTAGAACACATCACCAAAAGACTTCATCTTCCCTTGAAATATGGCCTTCTTTACTTCTTATTTCCTCTAAAATTCGACTTATATCAAAATGAATGTATAATGATGTTTATTTATACCATTTATGTCACTTCATTGTAACATTAGGGCTGACCTGACACTTTCTTATTTTGTAATTATTTTCTTTAATTATCTTCAGGGCCTACTTGTACTTCCTTCTTCAATTCACTTTGTCATCTTCAAGAATTCATTTCTCCTCAACCATGAGGATCCATGTGGCATGACACATACCACCAAAAAAAACATGATGTATACTATCCATTCATGGGTGTTGTGTATGCATGTGCATTGTCCTTCATATCCAAATACCTTTATCAATCTTGCGGTCCAAAACCCATGACTAGGGTTGACATCAATGACAACAACCAATCTTCCAACAATCTCCCCCTTTTTCATTGATGACAACACTCATGCTCCCCCTATCATCATGATCCCAATTTATCTCCCCCTTTGACACCAATGGCAAAGGTTAGGGCTGCTCCCCCCAAGTTTAATGGAAAAATGTAAGTCTTTTCTTTGGGGCTACTCCCCCTGAACATGTGGCACTCAATAATACTTCATCCTTATTTTTGGTCTTTGGGA
>JASDQU010173837.1:9338-20844 GCA_032191745.1 Picea mariana | reverse complement strand
TCTTATGTCTTCAAGAATTACATTCATTGGAAGCACCAACTTCCTTTGTTTTCCGGCCGCAACTAGAAGGAGGCTCCAACCCCCTAGTTTCTTAGGCTACAACTTGAGGGAAGCTCCAACTCCCCAATTCTCTAGCTACAACCAGAAGGAGGCTACAACGCCCTATGTTCTCCGGCTACAATCGGAAGGTGGCTACAACCACTTGTCCTTGCCTCGTCCAATCGCCCTGACGTATAAGTAGAATGATGAAACCACTGTGAGATATACTGCTGTAAACCTGTACCAATAAACCTGCACCAAACAACCTGTACCAATAACCTGAACCATGTATCAACCATGCATCAACCTATACCTCAACCTGTAATCAACCTGTACCATAAACAAGTGCATCAACCATGCACCAAACTGTACCTCAACCTGCAAACCTTCCTTAACTTTAACAATTAGCATTTTCATCAAGATTTACTTTAGTCTCACATGACTAGTTTTGGATCAGTCAACGACCCTAACTTGAAATAATCATAACTATGTACTTGTAATGAATAAATATATGAAAATAGTACATGATATTATTCAATGTGTTTTATGCAATTCCTCCAGGTTTCACTACTTGGAACCTATCAGAAAAGGAGTTATAGCAAAAATGGCATACCTTGTTGAATTCTGGCTTATTCTAGAGATCAGACTTATAGAGCGTGCCCTGCAAGGAATATTTGTTGTATGGATCTGGAAATTTTACACAGAATATTGAAGACTGTACTCTAACCAACACATTTGGTTTTACTGAATTTGGATCTGTTATGAATAAGCTATGCCGTTTTTACCTGAAACACATGTTTCAGAGTAGTTTTAGGACTAGCAACAAACCCTATTTTCCACGGAGTGTAAATCAAAAAATACAACGACCCACAAGATAAAATTCATACCAAAGCTACTTGGATATGTTTCCTTAATGGCCTCCCAATTTCATGGTCTGAATCATTCTAGAAAAAAATTTATTGCGAAAATGGTGAGATGACCTGTAAATAACATACCTTAGAAAACATCATCAAAAGAATTTATTCTCCCTTGAATTTTGGCCTTCTTTACTTCACCTTCCCTCTGAAATTTGACTTAGATATCTTTTGGTTACCTCAGTCACCTGTACATATTCAATATGATCAAGTGTGAGTAAAATGAGAGAGCTTTTCCTTTTATTTATACTTTCATGTAGCTTCCTCAAGGGGTTACCTTTTAACCATCTTAACCCACTTTCCTTATTTTAGGGCTAACCCACTTCTAACCACTTTCCATAACTAGAAAGTTCTCCATTTACTTTATTATTTAATTAATCCTCCTTGACTTTGTCACTTCACTTTATTATTTAAATANGCAATCACTTTGACTTCTTTGACCTTTTGGGGCTTCAAGCCAACATATGAGGGTCCTCCAAATTCGTAAGGCCATAACTCTCAAACCGTGAGGAGTTATGTGACGTTTCACGTACCACTAGAAATGGCATGACATGTACTATCCATCTAGAATACTATTATCTGCAAATATATCAAAACTCATACCATTATAAATCAAACAAAATTGGGTCCATTACCCAAACCTTTGTGCTATCGAAATTCGCTACTGGACTTTCTTCAAGGGTTGACATCAATGACAACCAACCCAATTAATCAACAATCCCCCCCTTTGGCATTAATGGAAACACTTTGATGCAATACTTATATCATATCACTCATGCTCCCCCTGGAACCATGCCTGCATTTGTGTGACCAATGCTCCCTCTGGAACCATGCCTTTGTCCTCTGCATCTGATAAATATCTCCCTTTGTGTCGTCAATGGAAAATGTATCTTTCCATTCAGGTCTACTCCCCCTAACTGGATCGTTTGATCTCCCAACCTGAACTATTCTCTTTATGGTGGTTCCTTGTGTACATCTAAGACATATAAGACAAGCATTCAAAAGCATTCATTTTGGAGTAGAAATAACTTCGAGTCTCTGGCAGAGATACTCAAATGCTTCCCGTGGAATCAATTTTGTAAAGATGTCTACCACTTGTTATTTTGTGCCCACATATTCAACTCTAATATTCTTTTTTGCAACATGTTCCCGTAGAAAGTGATACTTGATTAGAATGTGCTTCGTCTTGGAGTGTATCACCGGGTTCTTTGAGATACTGATGGTGTTTGTATTATCACAATATATTGGAATGGGCTCATCATACTCAACCTGTATATCTGTCAGAGTTTGTTTCATCCATAGAACCCGTGTACAACATGTTGCTGTTGCAATATACTCTGCCTCAGCTATAGATAAAGATACTGATGATTTTTTCTTACTTAGCCATGATACTAAACACTCACCCAAGTAGAACGCTGCTCTACTGGAGCTTCATCGGTCATCAATGGAACCTACCCAATATGCATCTGTGTAGGCAATAAGTAATAGATCCTTTCCTTTTGGATACCATAATCCAAACTCTTCTGTTTCTTTTAGATATTTGAAAATACTCTTCACTGCTAATACCTGTGATTCCTTTTGGTGCTTCTTGAAATCATGCCACCTGTCCAACTACCTGCATTACATCTGGTTTGGATGCTGTCACATATAGTAGGCTACCAATCATTGACCTATATTGCCTCTGATCTGTAGATTTTGAATCATCATCTTTGCTCAACTTGCAACTGGTTTGCATGGGAGTGATAACTAGTTTGCAATCTTCAATTCCGAACCTCTTTAGAATTTCTCTGATATAGTTGGTTTGAGAAATAAAACTTCCTTGGTTTCTTTGACGTATCTGAAGACCCAGAAAGAAGGATAGTTCTCCAAATAATGACATTTCAAATTCATTCTGCATGTCCTTTGCAAATCTATGGCTTAACCTGTCATCAATACTTCCAAAAATAATATCATCAACATAAAATTCAATTAATAAAATACTATCTTGAATTACCTTGATGTAGAGGTTATTGTCTGCACTTCCTTTTCTGAACCCTACATGTAGTAGATGTTTATCTAGTCTAGAGTACCATGCTCTAGGAGCTTGTTTTAGACCATACAAGGCCTTCTTTAATTTAAACACATAATCCATGTTCTCTGACAATTAAAATCCTTCCGGTTGTTCAATGTAGACTTCTTCTTCAAGTTTCCCATTCAAAAAAACTGATTTTACGTCCATATGATACACTTTAATATTTTTGGAGCATGCATAAGCTAAAAGCAATCGGATTGCTTCCATTCTGGAAATTGGGGCAAACGTCTCTTCAAAGTCGATTCCTTCAACTTGTGCATATCCTTTACATACCAATATAGCTTTGTTCCTTGTAACCTATCCATCTTCATTCAATTTATTCATGTATACCCACTTTGTGCCGATCACATTCTTATCCTTTGGTCTTGGAACCAATTCCCAAGTGTCATTTTTCTCTATTTGATCCAATTAATCATCCATGGCCTTATTCCAAAATTCATCCTTGCTGGCCTTTTCAAAATAGGTTGGTTCAATCGTAGATGAGAGTGCTAGGTGGGTTTGTTCTGGTGAACAGATTCTTCTTCTAGTCTCAACTCCTACATCTTTGTTTCCGATAATCTGATATGAAGGATGATTCTTTGTATTCGTGTGCTAGGTGTCTTTGGAGGCACTTGTTGAACTTGCTCTTCTGCTTCTATCGGATCCTCTTCATCTTCCCCTTCTTCTTCTTTTTCATCTTCGTAAAGCTGTTCCATTGATTCATTTTGTTCTTCCTTTAATTCTTGTCTACATGTTTCATCAATTGTTATGTTGATGTTTTCCACAACTTTGTTCAATCTCAGGTTGTAACACTTGTATGATTTCCTTGTACTTGAGTAACCAACAATTACTCCTTTGTCCACATGAGATTCAAACTTTCCCATTCTTCCATCTTCTCTTTTGATGTAGCATTTGCTTCCAAAAAGTATGAAGTGCTTCACATTTGTTGGTCTTCCTTTCCATAGCTTGTAGGGAGTTTTGTCAGTGTTGTTTCTGAGCATTACTTTGTTTTGAATGTGACCTGTTGTATGCACTGCCTGTGTCCAAAAGATATTTGTCAATTTGGAATGCATTAGTATTGTTCGAGCCATTTCCTGTAATGTCTTGTTCTTTCTTTCAACAACTCCATTATGTCGAGGTGTCCTAGCAACGAAGAATTGCCTTTTTATTCTACCTGCTGCAGTAGTCCATAAATTACTTTGAAGTGAACTCTCCTCCATTATCAGATCTCAAGCATATTATTTTCTTATCCATTTCATTTTCAATCATTTCCTTGTATACCTTGAAGTTTTCAAAAGCTTCTGACTTATTCCTGAGAAAGAAAATTGCAGTCATTCTTGTATAATCATCAACTAATAACATAAAGTATTTCTCACCTTTTAAACCCTTTGTTGTAGTTGGTCCAACTAGATCAATATGCACAATTTCTAGTGGTCTTGTCATTGAATATTCTTTTTATTTAAACCTGGTTTTTGTTTGCTTTCCTTGTTGACAATGCTTGCATAAAGTGTTGGTTGGTTTCATGATCTAGGGAATTTCTCTAACTGCTTCCCTTTTGCTGACTTTGACAAGGTTATCAAAATGTATGTGACCCATTCTATTGTGCCATAGCCAACTTTCATATTCCTTTCCTAGGCAACACTTTTCATTTCCAATTTCACTTAATACATATATGTTGCTTGAAGTTTTCGCAGCTGTTGCAATCAATTTTCCTGAACCTTATTTTCTTATCTCGCAATTTTGTGAATCAAAAGTAACTTTATGACCTTGGTCACACATTTGACTCACACTTAGAATATTATGTTTCATATATTCTATTAGTAGAACATTTTCTGTCTTGGTATTCTTGTTCCCAATTTTGACTATGCCTTTTCCAATGATTTTAGCTGAATCATCATTTCCGAAGGAGACTGATCCATCTCTTTTATTTATTAATGTAAGAAACCTATCTCTATCACCTGTCATGTGTTTTGAACAACCATTGTCAACATACCAACCACTCTTCTTCTGCTTAGCTTGTAGAGCGAGTGTGCATTCTTCATTGCTATATTGATTCTGCTTTCTTATCCATGTCCTTTTCTGAGGTTCCTGTCTGTGACTGTTGTTGTTATGCTGTGGTTTTCTAGGAGGGACTGTCATTCTACAGTCTTTGGCCATGTGCCAAAGTTGTTACATTTGTAGCATTCCACTTTAGTGCTCAAATATTCAAAAATGTTGTAACTTCTTCTCTGTGTTTCACTGGGCCTTCTTGGATAACCCTTTTGTGTATGAATTTCAAAGTTATTTATGTTCCTGTTGTTAGCTCTGAAATTCACAGGTTTATGCCCAAAATTGTTACATGCATAACATAAACCAAAAAAGATAGTTTTATACTTGGGAGTCGAAGATCTTATGAAAGGAGGTACTCTTATGAATCCTTCTTCTTCCTGAAGCCTATCTGTTTCCGTCAGTCGTTGATTCTGAAATCTGAATCTTCTTGCTGGAGGAGTGTTGCTATAATTTTCTTTGTAGACCTTCCTATCCCCTTTGATTGCTTCTGCATAGCTTTTCAGATATGTTTCTTGTTCTTTTGTTTTGGATCTTGGTCCCTTTTTTGTCTGATTGTATCCAAGTCCAGACTTGTCATGATGAGGTTTTTGACTGCTGATAATGTCATTCAAAACTTTTGAGTTGTTCTAAATATTTTTCTTTTGAAGATCCTTTCTTAATGTGACAATTTCTGCTTCCAAATTTCCAATGATCATGTCTCTTCCTTCTAGTTGTTCTTTGAGTGCTTCTTCAATTTGAACCTTGAAATTTGTGATCATTTGTTCTAGTTCCTGAGTGTCTTCTTTCTTGTCTAGTTCCGCTTGTAGTTTCTTGTTTTTCTTCTTTTCTCTTCTGATAACTTCTATGGAACACAATAATTCTTCTCGGTAGTCAACTTCTGTCTCTTCATATTCTTCTTCAAAGGATTCTATTGCCATGAATAGAACTCTTTCTATCTCACTGTCACTGACTTCATCTTCATCTAATGATGAAATGTTTTCTTTGGTGCATAAGATTTTCTTGAAAACTTTCTTTGTGGTTCTTTTTCCTTTATATGTTTGTTTAATATTTGAGTAACCTTCATCATTTCTCTTTTTCTTATGAGTACGTTTGTTAGCAAAATGACCAATACCATCACAATTAAAACAAATCAAAGGAAGCTTACCTCTATACCTGCCATTGGTTCCCTTGTTCAATCTTCTAACAAAGTTGGCCACTTCTTTGTCATCTTTCAAGACGTCACTACTGCTATTGTGTTCTTTTTATTTTCGATTTTCATTTTTCTTTGACCTTTTAGATGCTTTGAAGGCTGCTTCTTTTATATCTGGATTTTCCTGTTCAGTTCTCATTTCGTATGCTGTGAAGATTCCATGTAGTTCGTCCATGCTTATTGATTTTATATCTGTTCTTTCTTCTAGTGATGATATCTTAGGGTCAAATCTCATAGGAAGAGATCTTAGTACCTTTTGAACAATTACAGATTCTTTGATTTCTTCTCCCAATCCCAAGGTTGCATTTACTATTTCATCGACTCGTAAAAAGTAAGCTGCAATGTTCTCATCTTCCTTCATCTTTAGTTGTTCGAACTGACCTCTATAAGTTTGAAGCTTTGCTGCTTTGACTTTTGAATCTCCTTCACAAATATTTTAAAGTTTCTCCCAAATCTCTTTAACGGATTTACAATGTGCAACTTTGGTGAATACCGATTCTCCAAGACCATTCAAAAGTGCATCTGTGGCTTTGGAATTATTCTGACCGAGTTTCATTGTTTTGTCATTTGTCGACGGAACTGCTGGTGCTGTGTATCCATCTACAATTGATTGCCAAATTCCAAATCCCTGTGCCTGTATATATGTCTTCATCCTTATGCTCCAAAATGCATACTTTTGTCCATCAAACTGTGGTATTCCATTTTTATACATGTTGTTTCTCTCCATGATCTACCTTTCAGTGGTTAAATTGATTTTTGAAGGAATCCACTATGATACCAATTGTTGGATTACTGAGAGGGGGGTGAATCAGTAATAGAGAAATATAATCCTTTTTAACCATATAATGAAAGTGTTATATCAGTGTAGCATTATCATCCAATATTTGCAGAGTAAATAAACAATGAACAAATGAACAATCATACACATACACAATACACCAGTGTTTTTACGTAGAAACCCAAAGCGAGAGAAAACCACATAATGATTTTTCTTACATGTCTTGAAGAATTACATTCATTGGAAGCACCAACTTCCTTTGTTTTCCAGCTACAACTGGAAGGAGGCTCCAACCCCCTAGTTTCTCAGGCTACAACTTGAGGGAAGATCCAACTACTCAATTATCTAGATACAACCCCCTATATTCTCCAACTACAACCGGAAGGTGGCTAAAAACACTTGTCCTTGCCCTGTCCAACCACCCTGATGTATAAGTAGAATGATGAAACCACTGTCACACTATCACTGTGAGATATATTGTTGTAAACATGTACCAATAAACCTGCACCAAACAACCTGTAGAAATAACCTGAACCATGTATCAACCATGCATCAACCTGTAATCAACATGTACCATAAACAAGTGCATCAACCATGCACCAACCTATACCTCAACCTGCAAACCTTCCTTAACTTTAACAACTAGCATTTTCATCAAACTTTACTTTGGTCTCACATGACTAGTTTTGGATTAGTCAACAACCCTAACTTGAAAAGATCATAACTATGTACATGTAATGAATAAAGATACGAAAATAGTACACAATGTTATTTAGTGTGTTTTATGCAATTCCTCCAGGTGTCACTACTTGGAACCTCTCAGAAAAGGAGTTATAACAAAAATGACATAACTTGTTGAATTTTGGCTTATTTTAGAGAGAAAATTTGTAGAGCATGCCCCACACAGAATATTTGTTGTATGGATATGAAAATTTTACACAAAATACTACAGACTGTACTCTAACCAAAACATTTGGTTTTACTGAATTTGGATATGTTATGAAGAAGTTATGATGTTTTTACCCGAAACACCTGTTTTAGACTAGTTTCAGGACTAGCCACAAACCCTATTTTCCATGAAGTGTATATACAAAAATACAACAAACCACAAGATGAAATTTGTACCACAGCTACTTGGATATGTTTCCTCAATGGCCGCCCAATTTCACAGTCTGAATCATTCCAGAAAAAAAATTATTGCGAAAATGGTGAGATAACCTGTAAATAACATACATTAGAAAGCATCATCAAAAGAATTTATCCTCCCTTGAATTAGAGTATTAAAGAAAAAGTTTGCAGACAAGAAGAATAATTCATGCTTGAAAGACATTTACTAATTAACACAAACTAAATTACTGTGTATATTTATGAATACTATTTAAAAATTTGTTAGCGTGACATGACAATATTCCCCTGGCTTTAGGGAAACATAAAAATAGAAAAGCATACTGATGCATTTTATTGAGGGAGTATGTAACACACCCGACCCCTGAGTGACTTTCCTAGGGATGGGGAATCAAAATTTTGTTCTCCTTAAGTGGTCAAATCCTTCGTTCGGGGTCTCTATCACACTCTTCTCATCTAGAGCTTTCCAACCATGGTCTCCATGCTCAAAACTGGGTTCAGAAACGACAGATATACCTTTCCGATGTTCTTCGGGAATTCATTGGTTGAGGGCCATGTGGATTCACCTCACACATGCTGTTTCTAAGTTCCTTTCCCCATGGTGGAAGATCATCCACCATCCGATCCCATGTCTAGACTTAACCTCTTTCTCATATATCAAATGTGGAGGAAATCGACGTTTCGGTGCTTCTATGTTTCACGCCTCTTTGCTATCTACGCATGATACCACCCGAAGTTATGAAGTTTCAAAGTCATGTAAGCTTCCCACGTGGCTCTGAATTTCAGACCGTTCGATCTCTCTACCATAATACACCCCAAACCCTCCAGAGTCCCCAAGTCCTGGGCTCTCAGGGTCCTGGTCACTTCACCAACCATTTAGGCTAGGCGGGCATGTACCACGAGCTAACATGTGGAAGGGCCAGGGGTGAAACACACCCTCATCAGAGGTGAAACGTGTCACATTCTAGTAGGTATATCGAGTATGTGATACGTACGGATCTGGGTAACACGTGGCACTTCAAACTGAGGTCCACGTGTTCCTGGGTGATGTCACTATGCATGTCACCCCATATTGACAACCTTCCAACATCCCTCATATCTCACGGTTGAGATTTGGCCACGTAGATCCATGGATCTACGACTATTGTTACTTCGGGAGTTCGACATTCGGGGGTTTGGCGGTTCATACTCCTCTTTTCTCCTGAGGTTGGTCAACATCGAGCTGAACATAGCCTAGATTTGACGGTTAGGAAGGAACCCAAAGGTTCCTCCAATCAATGGTCCAGGTCACCTCGCAGCTCTGACCTTCAGAGGTTTTGGCTTCACTGCCACTTGGCTTTCCCGAGGCAGGACTCCACCGAAGTACCATGTGCGAAGCCTTCCACTAGATGATAGGACGGTCAAGAAGGGACCCCAACGGACTCCCCATATGAATGACTCACAAAATTTCACGACTACAACATTCGGGTAATTTTGACAGTCGTGAAGTTTGAAATCCCAGGGCAACGAGCTCTTGAAGCTCTGAAACCATCAAGAACTATCTCTTTTCGGGCTTAGTGTAGGGTTTCTAGACCCTGGTCATATGGACCCTCTGATGAATCTCGAGCTATAAGCTCTACTCTTAGCCAATATTTGGTTAAGGCCATGGGTACGAGACTAAGGTCTCTTAGACTACTGGTTTGAAAGAAGCTCCTTCCTAGTTCGCAGAACTTTAAGTTTTGAAGCAGAGCAGGGAAATCTCGTGGAATTACCAAGACGGTAGCAGTGCCAAGAGGGTTGCTCCAAATCTGGAACTATGAGGTAATTCCCTGGGAAAAACACATTCGAGGGTTAAACTAGAGCATATGGAAAATCAAGTAGAAGCATAAGATTCTTAAGGAACAAACACACACACATAACTTAACCATTTCAATACAGAAACCATTTATAGATATATAAATACATGCATGCATCCATTATTCCCAATTCAATGCATAGAGTATGAAAAACTTATCAGAACTAGTTAACGTGAAGCGACTGCTGAAAGGGGTGCCCGTTTCCACCCAACGATAGGCTCAGTCACTCATAACAGATTTACCACTAGCCACCCCCGAGCTAGACCACGATGCTCTACGATAGAATCCTTTCTTACAACTCAACGAAAATAGGGATGAAGGTTACTCTCCTCCTCCTGCAGGATATTGGCAACGGTTTACACAATACGAAGCAAGGAGGAACAACCTCGTTTATCAGCTTATATCATGACCCTACTAAACATTTCATGCTTCCAGAAAACGCTCATCTCTTAGTTCTTCCTTGAACCTGAGATCTTAGTCTCTCGTCCCTGCACTCTTTGCAGGTCTTCCTCTGCCCATCACACCTTCCTTTCTTGCCTTCCTCAACAATATTGCGTGTGGCTTGAATTCCCAGTCCGTGGTCAAGTCTGAAAGCATTATAGATGGGTGCTCTACCCCATCCCCACATTAACTCTTGAGGAGGTCTTCCCACCTACCAGCATGACTGTAATTCATTCTTGGGTCAGAGGACTATTCTGGTCTTGAGCAATTAAATCTAGTAAGGTACTAGTTTGGTGGAGGTTAACAAATCCATTCCTGGCCCCCTTCACCATCTCTTTCATAACATTCATGGTCTCTCTTAGTAGACCCCCCTTTCAACAGTCATGCAACACTTATCCATTTTCTAGTAAATAAAATAATTTACATTCATTGACCTTTTATACAAAGGTCCATCAAATCAAACATTCACACATATTGATTTTTCCATAGTCTCTTGGCCAATATAGTTATATTTCAAACTGGGGGAAACAAGGTGTTACAATTCCCTCCCCATTAAAGGAACAATGTCCTTGATGTTCTATCTGTCAACATGCTCTGTATATACAGAAGTAAACAAAAATGGATATGCCTGTCTCATGGAATCCTCCATTTCTCATGTAGCCTCATCTGGGCCAAAGTGTTTCCACTGCACCTTGACCTATGCAATGGTTCAGTTTCTGAGTGTGGTTTCCTTCCCGTCTAGTATGCATTGAGGTTCTCACAGGAATTCTCCCTCTGGCTCCACCTAGATCACAGACCAGTCAATTATATGATTAAAATCATGTACATACTTCTTCAATAATGAAACATGGAAAAAATTATGTGCCTTTACTGTGGGCGGGAGTGCTAGCCTATAGGCTACATGTCCCACTCTATCTAATACTTCAAAGGGTCCACAATACTGAGGTGCTAGCTTGGCACAAGATGTAACACCCTGTTTCCCCCAGTCTGTAAAAATAATTATGCTGGCCAAGAACTGTGGCAAACTAAAAGATGTGAATGTGTGATTTTGAATGGACCTTAGTATACAAGGTCAACGAATGTAAA
>JASDQU010173836.1:44488-58095 GCA_032191745.1 Picea mariana | reverse complement strand
AGATATCATAATACAAACTTTGCAGTCCTTTGTCACGTTTATTATTTGTATGATCATTTATATGCTATAAACATTTGATCCTACACACACATTAGCAACGTTTCCTAGACTAGCCAAGTCAGGAACATTACAGAGATCATTTACAAGAAAGGAAAATAATTTTTTTTTTCCGATTCACTTTCTCAAAAACATGAATATGAAGGGTCTTTTTTTCTCTCTCCTTCATTGTACCAGATTGGCTCCAATATGTTTGCCAGGAATGGCTACAAGATCCCAAAATTTCTCATATGATACAACAGTTGTAGTGCAATTCTCCAGTTTCCCCAGGTTACTTTTGGCTCCATGATGATCTTCGATACAAAGGTCGTTTTTATTTAGGTAAATAGTCAAAACATAAAACCACAGTACTTTCTGAGCTTCATGCTACACCCACAGCTGAGCACTCTGGGTTTACTAAAACCTATGACAGGGTCAAATGTTCCTTTTTTGGGGATTGTATGAAACAGGATGTTCATAATTTTATGGTTGAATGTGATGTGTGTCAACGCAACATGGGAGAAACAGTCAAATCTTCTGGCACACTACAACCGCTTCCAATTCCACCTGCTATTTGGAGGGATATCTTTAAGGATTTTATTGTAGGCTTACCTAAATCAGGAAATAAATCAGTCATAATGGTGGTAGATGATCATCTTTCCAATTATGCTCATTTTTGTGCTCTTCAACACCCATTTACAACATCCACTGTGGCTCAACTTTTCATGGATCGTGTCTTCAAGGTTCATGGCATGTCACATTCTATTGTTTATGATTACAACCCAACTTTCACCAACATTTTTTGGCAATAATTGTTCAAGCCACAATCCACCCAATTGTATCTCAGCATAGCTTATCATCCCCATACTAATGGTCAAATTGAAGTTGTCAGCAAGTGTTTAGAAACATATTTGAGGTGTTTTGCCTCGGAAAAGAAAAATAAGTGGGCTCAATGGTTACCACTAGTTGAATGGTGGTACAACACTTCATACCATACAATTACCCACATGACTCCTTCTGAAGTGGTATATGGACACAATACACCTTCAATTCTCTCCTATTTTCCAAGTGTATCTAAGTTATGGGTGGTTGACCAAATGATTACATTTCGAGAAGCTATTATCCATACCCACAAAGATAATTTGGTCATGGCCCAAAATCGCATGAAGAAACAAGAAAATCAAGGTCGCTATGAACGTTGATTTGCAGAAGGGGATCGGGTGTTTCTTCGACTACAACCTTACAAGAAAAATTCCCTCAAGGCTGACCATTGTCAGAAACTGGCGCCCAAATTTTATGTTTCTCATACCATTCTCAATCATGTAGGACAAGTAGCCTATCAGTTATCGTTTCCCATTCATTCTAAGAACCATCCTATTTTTAATGTTTCCCTCTTAAATAAGGTGATTGGAACTAAATTCCAAACTCAAACCAACCTTCCTGAGTTGGAAAAAGAAGGATCCATTTGGCTACAACTACAATAATTTTTGGACCAGCGTGAGTGTCATCTATGTCAGCAAACCATTAAGGAAGTGTTAGTCTAGTGGAAATATACAACTCCAACAGATGCCACTTGGGAACCAACTACCATTTTGCAGCAATTTCCACATATCAAGCCTTGAGGACAAGGTTGTTTTTAATGGGGATGACATGTTAGGGACTGAACCCCTCATGTAGGTAGAATAATATATTCCAATGTAATAAAGGTCAATATTAATAATTCCTGGAAATAAGGAAGAATAATTCCAATGTAACAAAACCTAATAGAAGCTTCCGCTTCTAGAATTATCTTACTCTAGATGGTTCTTTTGATAGACATATTTAGTATAAATAGGAGTCGAGGGTATGACAAATTTTCTATTGGATATTATTGTAATAGAGCTCTGCTCGACTGGAGGTTGCCCCCTCGAAGAGGAAAGTGAACATTTCTCTCAGTAATCAAAGTGCTCTTTCTAGTGTTATCCTGATATCATTTTGGCATTATTGGGGTGTTGTTCTGGTTATATTGTTGTTCATATGCCATTTCTAGCATTTTATTTATGTTCTACATACCTTTTATATCTAGAATATTACATCTTCTTATGGTTTCTCATAATGAGTATCTAATTTTTAGCGTTTAAATTCCTTACATATTCCTAGAAGACAATCCTTAATATAAAGATGTATAGTTGAGCTACATAATACTAAGATTGTACTTATTCTCTTGATTTATTATTCTTTATGCAATATCCTGTTAATATTTTTCACTTAGCATTGCTTGAAGGATTGATTAAGTAGAGTATATTACTATTTTTCACCATGAGGAATTGATTGTTAAGTATGTTGGTAATTCTAGTCTTGAACTACAATGTATGATTCGATTAGTGGGATTTACATACCTCCTTGTTCCTCATAACAATCGTCAGTCCTGACACCTTAATTGGTCAGTACTCACTATTTTTTGATGTAACGGAGGGTTTGTTACATATTATATATGAAGAAGAGTCACTTACCTTGAATCATGTTATATACAATAGAAAATCAAGAAAATTTGTTATTGAAAAAGTAAATTCAATGAATGAGGAAATTTAGGAAAAATGGAATTCAAAATTTTATTTTCAAGGGGTTCCACCCTCTAAATTCATGGAGTTACATGATTCCACAGGGAAAGAATTCAAATATTCTATTGGATATTTAGAAAATGAAAATGCAATTCTAAAAGAGAGTAAGAGAATTAGAAGGTTCCTTGATGCCACCACATTTATTTTCTAGTCCCATTGCCGCTATACATCCATTGAAGATTCTATAAGATAGTTCAGAGTCAATCTTGATATTTAAAGGAACATTATGTTTATTAGATATCGTAAGAAAATATGTCGGTGACAACATCCAAAAAATAATATATTTGATTCTTGAAATGTGGGAGTTGGAAACCAACTTTGTGTTTTGATTCGAGGATGCCACTCTTCAGAAAATATCTCCAAGCTGAGTTGGAAAATGATGAAGAATTCTATAAAGAATATATCTTTAGTTTTAGTGCAAGGGTTTCAATTCTTAGTGAATTTTGGTGAAAGGAGGAGGATTTTCCTTCAGGACTTTGTTTAAAACAATTAAAATATCATTGGTTGAAGAGAATTAAATGTTTAAAATAAATTTTAGTGGAATGTGATGTCATTAGTTCAAGAAGTGTTGAATTATTTTTAAATTTAGTTGACTTAAAATTAGTTGGGTCGACTGAAGACGTGGAGGAACCACATTTATTTATGAACTTGATACTCCTATCCAAAGAAAAAATGGAAGAAAATTTGAACTCCCTAAAAATGTCATCAGTAGAAAGGTTTAACAACCTGACTAAATACTTGAACATAGTAGTAAGGAGTTGTCTTGTCCGTTATGTAAATTAGAATTATGATATAGAAGATACTGTCTACCAAGTCACAATAGATTTTAAAAATGTTGAAAATGAATTATTTGATATCAAAGTTAGACGATAAAGGTTGCACCCATGAGATATTTCATTGAAAAATGGTTAAATAATTCTTTAATCCAAATAATAGAACTAGATTAGGAGAAAACAATTACAATTGGTTACATAATTCCAACCAAAGAAATTATAAAATACATAACAACTAACAAATGAATGAGAGAAAATCCATCACTGTAATTCAAGTGGCTATCTTCACAATTTCCCATCTTCTTTACTTTTCATTTAAAAATCATCAAGCCCACATATTTTCTTTCAAAGATAACTCATAGCCGATTTATATTTTTTTCTCTTTCCTTCTAGGTCTAGGTCCTCCTTTTAAAGGTCCAATGGATCCCAATCCCAGTCCACTTGGAAAAAATTCTTTTATTTTATTGAACACCTTAAATTTCATTGTAAAACTAGACACTTATTTTTTTAGATCCCATGAGAACTATTTCGTCGCATAGATTTAATGATTTCTCAGACTCTGATATCTTTGATTATGATGTTTTTGGATTGTTCTCATCATACTATTTTTCATTTTTAAATGCAATACTCATTTAAAGTTCTCTACATTGTGGCCTTATATATTTTGTCTTATGATACGACTAATTTTATCTATAATGTGATGGATGTGAGAAATATGTTAATCTTGTATGTTATTTCCTTTATTTATGTATAATATTGTGAAGTTGTTGTATCTTGCTCTTGGAAAAGTTCCTAGTCCCTTTCTCATGAACTTTTTTTTTTATTATAGTCTTTATTAAAACCTGTATTTTCATTATTTTAGTAAAAGATGAGTACACCATCTTTAAAAATGCAACAAGAATTATCCTAATGATGTAGTTGTTGAAATGTTGATCAATATCAATCATCAATAATGAGTTATTTAGTCAATTGACAAGAATCAAGCACTTAGGTGATATTGAATATTAGAATTCATAATTTCATATATTGGCCATAAGCATTGATGACATAAGTGATGAAAATTTGTTGGAAGCTTACATCGGTGGATTAAAATAAGACATTAAACATGATATTTTCTTAAGACATCCTACAAATATTATCGAAGCTATGAAATTTTACCATCATATTCAAGCTAGAATTAAGGTTACACACAAGTCTACCATTAGATCATAAGTAGGATTAAGAGATCATTTTTTGGTTCATCACACAACTATACCTCAACCGACAATGTTGACACCTCAATAAATGGACAAAAGAAGGAAAAAGGGACTATGTTTCAAGTGTGGAATCAAGTATAGTAAGAGGCATAAATGTGGTGAGAATAAATTATTCTACATATATTGTGAAGAGGAAGAAGGTCATGAATTGGAACAACCACAAGATCTAGATATAGAAGAAACTACTCCAATAATATATTTCCATGCATTGGATGGAATCAATACTCCACAAAACGTAAAGATGCAAAAATACATCAAATAGAAAAAGGAAACAATGTCTATTGATTCTGGTAGTACCCATAACTTCATCAATTATAAATTACTAAAATGTTTCAATTGTTTTGTATTTCCAACACTAGAGTTTCAAGTAATGATAGCATATGGAGGTACCATAAATTGTTCTTGGAAGTGTCATAGTATTAAGCTCAATATGGGGGATTAATTTTGGATAGTCCCATGATTTCCATACATATGGGGGTGTTGATGACGTATTAAGGGTCCAATGGTTACAAACATTGTTAACAATGGAACTTAATTTTCAATACATTTTCATGATATTTTCCTCAAATGGAAAGGAAATTGAGCTTAGAGGTATTGAATGGAAATCCTATAGGGTTATAAGCTCTAACATCATAACACAATTACTCAAAAAGGAACACCATCATGTAATTGCATAATTGTGCTCATTTGATGTTGAAACATATATATCTTCTACTCCATTAGATCTCGAAATAGTTATCAAAAATCATTCCAAGGTATTTCATGAAATGCCTAAAGGTGTTCCAATTGATCAAGGTCATGACCATGCTATTCATTTGCAACCAAGAAGTGTACAACCTAACATTAATCCTGATAGGTAACCATATGCATAGAATAGTGAGATTGAGCATATGATCTAAGAAATATTAGAGGTCAGAATCATTCAACGTAGTCAAAGCTCCTTCTCTTCACCAATCGCGATGGTCAAAAAAAAGGATGGTTCATGATGTATGTGTCTAGATTATATATAGCTCAAAGAAATGACCATCGAAGATAAGTTTCCTATTCCTATCATTGATGAATTATTAGATGAATTGCATGAAGCAATTTTCTTTTCTAATTTGGATATTAATTGAGGATATCATCAAATTAGAATGAGGTAGGAATACACTCCCAAGACAACCTTTAGAACACATGAATTTCATTACAAATTTTGGGTTATTCCATTTGGAATTACTAATGCACCTTCAAAATTTCAAACCTCTATTTTCAAGCCCTTCCTTAGAAAATTTATGTTAGTATTTTTTTATGACACAATAATCTACAACAAATATGGAGAAGAGAATTTACATCATATTGAAAGAGTATTAAGACTATTGGAATAAAAACAACTTTATGCAAATCCTTCCAAGTGTTCCTTTAGGGTTTAAGAAGTGGAATATTTGGGTCACATTGTATCTCAAAAATACCTTTTTGCAGGCATAATGAGACTATGGGTTTCATAAATGAAAATACGAAATAATACTTTCATACAAAGCATATTTACACAAAATAGACATCACCATCAGATTCCTCTCAAAATTTTGAAAAACATTAGTGTAAACACCCTATACTTCCCTCAAAGAACTTAATAACATGCAAAATGAAGCAAACCAAAAATATGAGCACCTCGTGCATGCGAAACGAGAAAAAATATGAACTTGGAACACAATTATGAGAATACACACTCTTGGCATGCATTTTTACGTGTTTGTACTCTATCCAGAGCTAGGTTTATATGGGCGTGGTCGACCTAACTATGGCCCCTATATTCTCGGTTGCATTTGTTTAAACATAAATATATTATTGTTGGTTGATTGTAAAAAGAAACATGTGTGGCATATTAGTAGGAAGCATATACTTAATACTTTGGAATATTATGGGAATATTTATCCATAGGTCATGGGTTCGATTCTCATCCAATCCAACTAATTTTATTCTTCTTTGTCCATTACTAGCCAATCAGGGAGTCCCACGTGGCATTCTATGATTGGCCACATGTCCGCATAATCACCTGCCTCCATAAAAAAATTGTCACATCATTGTCGATTCATTTCCACATCATCATATGGATGTTGACTGTACTTGTCATCTACCACATCATCATATGGATAACACATGGCACTATTTTATTGGTCCACATGGGTGCCTGAAAATGCCAAAAATGAGTGACATGTGGCAACCTCTTGTGATGCCACATCATCTTGATCATGTCAGGAAGACATCATGTTGTGAGTTGTAAAACATGTACAGATGTGCCATGTAGCAGCCTGTAGGCCTACCACATGGCATTGCTTCTTTGACTTTTGACCTGGTTTGACAAAACTTTGTTTGGCTATAACTTTTGCATACGAACTCTGTTTGAGGTGATTTTTGCACCGTTTGAAATATATCACTAAGATCTATGAAATGGAGTCATTTTCAAGAGAATTTAAGAAAGATAAAAAAATTAGCATTCCATATTCTCCTAGATCTTTTGAATGTCCTGGATCACACCTCCCCACTAAAGAAATTTTGGACCTCCAAAAGTATGGATCGTTCAAAATTAAAGTGATGGAATTGTTGTCTCACTTGTTAATTATTATACATCCTTCCTACTTTGACAATGAGCACCTGAATCATCAAAACCATAATGAATTCTTAAACAACATTGATGACCAAGTTAACCATTCCCTTAAATTCACAAACTCTTCCATTCATTATTGTGTCTACCAACCATACTACACTGACTAGTAATAAACTGAAAAGAAAAATTGAATATACAGATGCAAAAGAGAATGAACCATCAACATATTTTACCTTCTTAACTAGAACAACATCAACCAAATGACTACTTTTATTTTCAACCATAAGATGTAAATCTAGATCCTGGATACTAGAATTAACTAGAATTTCCACGTTCCCTCTAGTGACAACTGTCAAATTCATCTTCATCTGATGATCTCTCACAATGAACTCAATCTTATTCTTGAAAATATTATACTTATATATTCCCTATAGAAAATGGCCTTTATGTCGTACAAGTATGGAATTCCCAAAACCATCCCACAAATATCAAGTTGAACAATGTCTAACTCTACCTCATCAATGAAACTAGATATGATCTCAAAATGTAACTTGCATTGCTTAGTTACATGTACTTGAGAATTATCACAAATCCAACCCAAAGGATACGGTCTCAGATGAGGCCTAGTTTGCAATCCCAAATTATGAAAAACTTTCTCTAAAATAAGATTTACTTGTGATCCACTATAAAAAAAGTGTCTCAATGTTAATTTTCTTTGAGATAAGTCGTAAATGAAATAGGACTTATCTTTTCCTTCCATCGGGCATTACATTATACTTTTAAGAATAAGTACATGAGCTAAAACTTGCAACAAAAGATTTACCTTTGATGCCAATAGTTGTAACCTTAGTTTCATCATCTGAATCTAATCCAAGGTCTTGAACTATGGTTGTGGTATTCTTTTTACCCTTCCTATGTTTGGACCACTTTGGTTTCAATTCTAGACACAACTTCCAACAATGCTTCTTATCATGTCCTTTCTTCTCGCAATGAGAACATGTAGGGTTCTTCTCTTCATCTTTCCTTACTGTAGTTGTCTTCTTACTCTTCCATTTTTCCTTCGACTACTCCTTGAATTCACATGGCTCCCTTGACACATCCTCAATGACATGCTTTCCTTTTCTTGCATCAATATGTGTAGCGTGTACTCATACTTCGTCAATATTAGTAGGATTAAACATTAATATAGTATGTCAAATATATGAGTGGATACCACCAATATGATTTAGAATATTTTCAGGAATATGTAATTGAATTCCCAAAGACAATGCCCTGCCCTTAAATTCTTGTGTATAAACTTGAAAATAATTCCCTTTTCCTTTTCGTAGATGTTGCCAATAAATCATTTATGTTTGCATATAATCTAATGGATAAAATTCATTTCTTAATATAACAACAAATTCAATCCAAGAATAAATGATTTTACCATGTTGAATAAGATTAGCTTGTGTCTGACTCTCCCACCACATCAAGGCTGTGTTGCTCAAGCGAAGAGTAGCCAATTGTATTTTTGAAGTGTCATTTATGATTTTATGTACCCTACAATATACTTCAATCGATTTGATTCAATTATCCAACTTGTATGCATTCAAATCTCTATCATAAGTAGGAAAATCAAACTTTACATCTAGATTTAACAAACGAAAAATCATGAACTTTCATCTCAGGGACTTGAACTGCTGAGCTCATGAAAGAGGAGGAGGAACTGCAAGTGCAGCTAGAGGAAAGAAGAAAACAAGAGGAGATATTGTGGAGGCAGAAATCCAGGGTATAATGGCTCAAAGAGGGGGAAAAGAACACAAAATTCTTCCACAGAACCATGATACACCGATGACACATCAACAAAATAACCCATCTGGAGAATGGACAAGGAAACCTGATCAAAGAACACACCTAAATTGAATAAGAGATCAATAGGTACTACCAGGACCTCCTAATGGAAGCCAAGGTGAATAGAAATGAAGCCATCACTCGAGTCACTAGTCACATACCCTCACTGGTGACCCCTGAATAGAACACAACTCTCATAAGAAAAATCACTCAGGAGGAAGTGGACCAAGCAGCAAAAGCTATGCCCCCAGGAAAAGCTCCAGGCCCAGATGGCTTCACTGAATCACCACTGACTTCTTCCATCACTGCTGGGACATAGTAAGGAAGGAAGTCTGGGAGGTTGTAGAGGAATCACGAATGTCGGGCCAAGTTCTCGAGGCTCTCAATGCAACCTTCCTCACTCTCATTCCAAAGGAGGAAAGGGTCACAAACCCCAAACATTTCAAGCCCATTTACTTATGTAATGTAATTTATAAAATCATTACAAAGGTGATTGCAAATCACCTCAAGCCAATCCTGCCCTATGTCATCTCCAAGGAACAAGTTGGCTACGTAGAAGGAAGACAAATTATGGATAGCATCATTTTAGCACATGAGTTCATCGACTCTCTCAAGTCAACAAAAACTCCAGGTATGCTAATCAAACTTGATCTCTTAAAAGCTTTTGATAAAGCTAGCTGGCAATACCTTAGAGCCACCTTAAATTCTTTTAGTTTTGACCAAAATTGGGTAAACTAGATGTTGAACCTCACCTCTTCAGCCTTCTTCTCTATCCTTGTCAATGGAGTCCCTTCCCAACCCTTCTCTCCCTACAGAGGTATCAGGCAAAGGGACCCATTATTTCCCTTTATTTTTGTGCTCATGGCGGAAGGCCTGGGCCGCTACATCAAATCAACGGTTCTAGAAGGCTCTCTCAAAGTCCTACCCTTGCATAAAATTCATCCAGCTCTCTCACACAGTCGATTTGTTGATGACACCCTTCTCATGAATTCCCCTACTTCTCATGAAGCTAACAAGCTGAACTCCATCCTCTCCGATTTCACAGAAGCCTCAAGCATGACGCTGAACCTAGACAAATCCAAGCTCTTATTTTTCAACAACTCTAGTTGTGGTTCAATCACATATCTCCAAACTCCTGGGCACCCCCAAGAGCTCCCTTCTGTCCAATTACCTAGGCATTCCTCTCACAAGAGCACCAGCTAAATCCATCTCCTGGGACAACCTCCTCCTCTCCATCTCAAATAGGTTGGCCAACTGGACCTTTAGAACGCTAAATATCGCAACTAGATTGGTCCTACTTAAATTGGTCCTACAAACCCTACCCACTTATCTCTTTACCTCACTAGCAGCTCCCAAGCAAATCATCAAAGCTGTAAGAAACCTTCAAAGAAATTTCCTTTGGCAAGGCCTATAGGCCAACAAGAAATGGGCATTGGTAGGCTGGGATAAGGTCTGCGCACCAAAAAGAATGGGTGGCCTTGGACTCCAAGACCCAGGGAAGATCAACCAGATAATGGGAGCTAAGATGCGATGGAGATGGATGAAAACACTAGATGCCCTATGGGCACAAATCTAGAAGAGAAAATATGCTCCCTCCATGCATACTGACCAACTTATCAAGCATAATGTCCGAATATAGGGCTCAAATATTTGGAACAGAGCCTGGCAAAACAGAGACCTAATACAGAAGCATGCTTTTTGGGAAATCTAAAATGGAGAAAGCGCAATGTTTTGGCAAGACTCATGGCAACAAATTAAACCTCTAAATGATCTGGCAGAGTTGAGAACCCTCCAATAGGCTCTTAATCAAGATACTCCACTCAAGGTAAAATATCTATGGAAACCCCTCAAACAAAGACAACAATGGCGATAGTGGAAAAATTCCAGCCAGAAATTAAGAGTCCCAGAAGACTTAAATCTGTTAGCCTGGCACCACCATGCCAGACACAAGAAAATCCCCAATAGAGAAGGCCCAGACATCCTCAGATGGGGACACTCCACAACTGGTAATTTTTCAGTCAAAGAAGCCTACTACTTACAAGGCAATTACCAAAATCGGGAAAAGGAAAATATTTGGAACAAAATCTGGAACAAGGCACTATGGCCAAAGGTTTCCACCTTCCTCTAGTTAATTGTCCATAACCGAATTCTAATATGGGATAATCTCAGGCAAAGAGTCTTCATTGGGCCCTTAATTTGTGTCTTATGCCAACACCAAGAGGAGACCAAAGAGCATCTTTTCAACGGCTGCCATTACAACCAATCTATATGGGACCAGGGAGCTCAAATAATGCGAAGATCCAACCAAAATAGAGGCAGCATCAGAGACACTATTGAAAACTAGGACTCAATCACTTACAACAACCCCATACCGAATTACATCTGGAAACTCCTCCCAGGGTTTATTCTCTGGTAAATATGGAAGGAGCGAAACAAATGCATCTTCCACTCCAAGGAATCCACACCAGAACTAACTTGGGGAAAAATTGCTATGCTCATCAAGGAAACAGTTAGAAGCAAGAACTGGAAACCAAAGGACAAGGAATGTAACCAGGAGGAACAATACACTCTACAAATATGGCAGCTTAGATTGATTGACCAATTGGTAATCAGAGCACCTAAGAGACAAAACATTAGTCCAACCATCTGGACCCCTCCTCCAACAAGATTCATAAAGATTAACTTTGAGGAAGCTTCAAAAGGAAACCCAGGACCAAGCGGCTATGGAGTTGTAATCAGGAACTCTAAAGGGGAAATCCTAATCCTGACAGCGGGGTATCTAGGGGAGACTACAAATAATGCAGTGGAGCTAATTGGCCTACTGGAAGGTCTTCAAATCACAGTAGCCCTACATAGTTGTAGGGTCATCTTGGAGGGGGACTCACAAATCGTCATCCAGCTGATCACTAAAATCCTCCACAGGGAAAACCCATAGAAAATCTCTCCCATCTAGTGACTCTCTGGGATGCTCAAGGACTTCAAAAGCCTCCTTAGGGACAACCTTAGCATAAATCCTTCTCATGTAAAGAGATGGGAAAACAGAGTGGTTTACTGCCTGGAAAATGAAGCAGTTTCCAGGGAACTCGAACATATATACTGGGAAGCACACAGCTCTGAAGCTTCAGACATATCAGAGCAGTGTCAAACTCTTGCCAACAAGGATTTCCAACACCTGGATGGGGTGCCACACGCAGCAGGGTGGGCACATGGAGCAGCGCCAGGAGGGGACATTAATGGTGGCCATTCGCCCTCATATCCCTGATAGTTATGAGGGGAATCAACTCAGTCGGCCTCCACCTTTTGATGAGGTCTCTCACTCATGCGAGTAGACTAGCCAGCCATAGCATTCAGATCGCAGCCTTAATGGCTATAGCCACCATTTTCTCCCTTATCAGCTTTCTCGGTGGTTTTGGGATGCATTGGAAGGTTATAGAGCCGAGCAAGAACAACAGTGCAGGGGGCATTTTGGCTCTAGTTCTTGTTCTAAACATGCCATGAGCAAGGGGAAGGCCTTGTAGAGGTGCAGGGTGGTACACAACTGACTCACAATGGAAGAGGCATAATAAGTTTGAGTGAGCTTTGGTTTTAGCCAAGCGAAAGAGACCCAGGGAGCCCAAAGAAATAGATTCTCCCCCCAGAACGTATGTTGAGGAGATTCCTTCAAAGGAACTCCCCCAAATTTTTTTCGAAAGCCTCATGTTCACGGTTTCGGACAATTGGAACCCCCCTATGTGTTTTGGAGCAGATGCACTACCTCCCAACCCACGAGCAATACAGGGTCCTAGCGACACTCCGATTGAGGAATTCGCCACTTGTCTGGTAGAGGAAGAGCTACCGGAAGGCAATGAGGAGAACATATGCAAGGCTCCTGATGAATCAAGGCCGCAATGAGAGCAACAATCACACCAGGAGGAGGACGATGAGGAAAAATCGCAACCCCAACCACCACTTCTTCACCTGGAGCACCTAAATCTGATTTTCGAGGTCTGCAGCATGGTGGACGACCAAATCTTTAGAGCTGTCTACATAAACCAACGCCTGGACATGTTGTACGTTGCTTACTCCAGTGCCACCCCAAGGTGACAATACCCCACCTGTGCTCAGATTTATGTCGTTCCTGTTTGATGTGAAAAGGAGAAGTATGACCGTGAGGACACCGGTTAATAGGTTCTCCTGTTCAACACTGCTCAAAACTCTTTCTTTTTTGATGTTTATCAAAGTTGTAGCTCTTCTAGCTCATAGCAATGGTAGCGATACCATAGGCATGATCAAACTAATGTTGAAACTAGCCATGCACCCTGGTTTCCTTTGGGAAGGGTGGAAGAATGATGCAGGAGCATCCCTCATGACAAGCAAAACCAACGTGGAAACAGAAGGCAGCTGGAAGACGTCCAGCGTAAGTTTCTAAATTTTTAAATTCTCTCTTTAAGTTGACGCGCCAAACTTAAATGAGACCATCTAATGAAAGTGACTTGGAAGAAATGTAATCAGACCTTGAGCCATACGCTCTCATCTGAGATAGACATAG
>JASDQU010173836.1:17184-30957 GCA_032191745.1 Picea mariana | reverse complement strand
TCGAAAAGTAGATTTATAAAAAGGAGATGACATCCTTATTGAATTTTTGTAATACCCATGTATTCAAACTTCTTTCTAGCATTATAGAGCCATAGACTAGCGTTTGCCTCTTTGTGAAGTCATACTAGCATTTGTGAAGGATTAAGGTGTAAATAACTTGTAACACAAGGGAACCAGGCATGGTCTAGTGCTTAAGAACTCATACTCTTATTTAGTACATGTTCCCTCTAAACATGCGCAAGCCTAAATATAAGGCCCAGAATGACTGTGTACACAAGGTAAAGGTGATTGAACCTAAAGTTTAACTATTCTTGAATTATTTGAAGTTGTGACATCCCCAAAAATAAAGTATTTTTGAAATTTAAAATTTGTTGGAAAATTATTTCATTTTTAGTAAATTCAAATTGGGAAAATTTTTGCCATTTATGGCAATTCTGAATTTCAAATTTGATAATTGTAATTAATTATCATGACTATTGGGCAGAGATCTGATTTGACCCAATTAACTATTTGACTATGACACTTGTATGAAAACAAAATATTTTATATTGATTGAAGGAGAACAAATGGAACAACCATGTTAAAATCAACTGACCATGACTCCATGAGTGGGGAACATGTTGGAACTACCTTTGGGCTGATTTTTACAAGTGGAAAATCATATATTTGGCCATTGGAAGCCCCTAAAAATCAGGGATTTAAAAAGCTACGAAAATTCCCAAGGGAGGGAAAAATACCTAGGCAAAAATATTTTTGATTAAATAGCATATGTGAGGAGGTAGGACACTGTCGAGTATGTTGGGAAGAGAGACTACTGTTTTTCTCTTGTTGTTATGAACACTTCTGTTGGAGTGTGAGGCAAGAGAATTCTGCTAATACGAAAAGATATTTCTGAGGAGGAGTTTTCTGAGTTATCCCTCATGGACTCATGGTCACGCTAGGGGGTGAACTGGGCAAGTAATTTGACTATCCTATTCTACTGTTGGGAGGAATGTGGTTGTTCCCTTTGTTTTCCCACAACTGGTTCAGATATGTATTCTTCTCCGTCTCTATTTTGAATGATTATATATATTTGTTATAATGTAGCGGTTGTTGCTAAAGTGAAATAATTTTTTGTGGATGAAATTTAGTTGTTATATGAAGTTTATAACATATAGCCTAGTTCTGGAATTTCCACTTCTGTAATTCGAATTCTAGGTAACTACCGATGTATAATTCAAAAATTGAACAAATATGTATATCCAATAATTTTATGTATTTCTCTATAAAAGTGGATTTCTAAGAGTTCATATTTTATAGCTGAGCTTTCCCTTCTCAGATAGTACTGAAAGGGAAGGGACACAGGATGGTATGGACGCTCCAAAACCATGAATATTACGTATAGAATTACATATAGAATTATATGTTTATTTATTTGCAGTTGATAATTTGTGTGGTATCATTATTTAAACAAAAAAGATGTAACTGTAACAGGATGTACTTATAAAGAAATCTGATGTCACATTGTATAGGTAAATAGACGATAAAAATTGGCAATCAACCCCTTAGATATAAAGAAAATATTGAATCAGAGGGTCTACAAACTTCTCCTTAAAAACTCGATATAGTACCAGATAAGATTTTAATAAGTTACACTGTTCAATTATAGGATATTACAGAAGTAGGATACTCCGTAAGAGTAAAGGTAAGGAGATGCATAGAAAGGGAAATGTAATTTCTTACAATTCTGAACATATAGCTTACAATTACAAAATTTCCTACCCATATATTAGAAACCCTTGTGACACAATGATAGATGCATGGGCATGAATGCACATAAATCTGCTTATATATTTCTAGATCAGCGTTCTGGAAATACAACACATAATCGTAACTTTACTCATATCATTATTAGATCCAATCTAATTATTACAAACCCAGAACAAAGCATACCAAAAATATACATAAAGAATGTCGAATGAAAGTAAATGATGTATATATGGTATTTTAGATCTAATATCTTTTGAATTTCAAACATTCAGAATCTAAATAGAACATTCGATCTAAGGTATAAGCACAATAAATAAATTTTAGAGTAAGGAGAGATCTAAGTGATTAACTCAACAATCTTTTCATTCATTCAAAAAAATAGAGCAATCCTATAGATAAATCGATACAAGAGTCATGCTATAATAACTATACCCAAACTTTATGTTACATTTGAGAATTCTTCCCCTTTCAAGTCCAATAGGAAACTAAGAAAAAACTATACTAAGTGACTACATTCTTTTGCGACCATGTCTGTTTGAACTCGGGAGGGGTTACAAACGAGAACTCATTTACCTTTTGTATCAGGATCGCGAACGAAAATCCGAAATCCTCGCATAAACGAAACCCTAGAGAATTTATCACAATCAAATATTAGCATATGATATACAAGTAAGAATTTTAAGAAGAATACAAATATTAAATACATGATACCAAGACGTTACTTAACTTTTGATTCGTGACTCCTGCAATTTCTTTCTTCTAGTTGCTTTGTGTCGGGATAGATGCCCAAGGCCAAGGGTGGATAGTTCCATAACTCACTGATGGGTACCCCTGTATCAAATAGGGCGAATCATTAATGATATTTTTCAGTCCTCAAAATGACTTAAAATAGCATAAGAAAGATCTTCATGCAACAACTAATGGATAATGGAATACAGTCATCGAATATACTAAAATCCATGTGAAGCATAAACTACACTTCGTACCTTGTCCTAAATAGAGTATAAGTCCTTTATTCTTAACTGGTAATACATTTAATTGATTGAGCCCAGTAGACCAGAACCAAGCTACACACAACTGAATAAGCTAATAGTAATACAAAGTTGATCTGACCAAATGTTTTACAAAGTATACTTTTGGAAAATCTTTAGTATAGAAAAGGAGGACTAACGCAGGCAAAGGTCTAGTTAATTCTCTTGGATGCTATGGAGGTAGGGTCACACAGGTACCATGCAAGTAAAACAAAGCACGCAATAGGGTTATCCCCCCAAATAGAACCCTCCCTCAGTCTCTCTAATAATTCGGTTATGGACCCTGGTTCATGCCAGGAGGCCACCAGAGAAACTCTAGATCTTGAAACGTAGAAAAATGAGGCTAGTGCTTCCTCTCTATAACTAGAGGAGGAATAGCAACAAACTCAAAATAAAAATCACTTCTATAGGATTCAGGATGGCATCAAAGCATTTCAAAGATTACACCAACAAAACAAAATCCATAAATTACACCACCATTTCCTTATCAACCATAGTATAATGCATAAGGAAAGAACTTACAAGGGATGCGGACCACGTCGTCTATTACAACCATGGAGTAGACACCTTGACAAAAACTTCACCTCAACATTTTGTTACACGAAACCTCTTCGTAGAACTCAACAATGGAAAACTGGAAACCCACCTTAACCCTAAAGACACCTTGTCATCTTGGAGTAAATGTGGAGAGTGCAGAGGAAGTTTAACCATGTGACAAGGGCAGAGTCGATATGACACTTTGGGTATTGATCCCATTCAATTCATTGGAATGCATGAAACCGCCATTAATGTAGTCACAGAGCTTTAACTACCTGGACCACGGACTAACCCTTCCCTTTAAAGAATGTCGTATTTGACCCCTTAATGACTCAACCAAAGTTAAATGTGCATTCACTCCCTCTGTGCTAATTTGGATCATAATCAATCCTACTTGTCAAATTATCCACTAGTGTAGAGGCTTAGAATCTCTAATTAAGCCACCAGTTCCAAGAACCAACAGATAACTCGGATGTGGTAGTTAGACCAGTTACCTAGCATTTAAGATTCGACCCCATGACTATTATAGTTAGAAACTAGTTAAAATCTCCAAGGTTAAAAACAAGATTCTATCCCATGACTATTATGGTTAGGAACTAGTTAAAGTCTCCAAGGTTAAAAGATCAACAAGTGGATCAGGTGTAGACATAGAGCCTTATGCTAAAACGAGTTTTAGCATGATTTTATGAGACTACACTTATATCTATAGCCCTACGTAGATAGGTAAAGAAGAGAGGCAGAAAGGGGTTCACTAAAGCCTTGTGACCTTTCCCTTATAAACTTTCTACTCATTTTAGTCAAGATGTTATAAATAAGACAACCTTGTGGAAGTAGAAATTTAGGAATTGTTTAACTAGATAATAGAGAGTAAGGTAAGGTTTGTTTCCTTTTGAATGAAATTATGAAAACAGAGACCCCTTCTTCTATAAACATAAAAAAAAAAATTTGGTTGGTAAATTATGAGGTACATTACATATGGTATCAGAGCAAAGTTTACAACACTGGGCCTTGAACAAGGCCACATTAAATTTTTGGCATATATATATATTTTTTAACTTATGCAAAACTAATAAACCTTCATTGTTACAAACAAGAAACCTTTTTGTATTGTGTTAATCATGGCAGCACAGGATGACGGGGAAATCAGAATCGATGTAAATCCTAAACAAAGACGTCTTGAAAATCAGAGACAAAACAGTGACGGAAGCTCACCCACGGAAGTGTTGGAAATAATGAGGAATCTCATTGTTGAGATGCAGGTTTTCAAAGCCAACAACGAGAAAATAAAGAAAGAACAGAAGGAACATCAATAGATAAATGAAGTCCTTCTATGCAGTATAGTGACCAAGAAAATCCCAAAGGGCGATAACCAAGACGAAGAGGTTAACAAAAGGGCCTCGAAAAATTTTGGGCCTAAAATAGAAAAAGGAGACAGTTTGTTTGAAGGTACACCTTTAGTGGAGGAAAAAACTAAAACTGACAGAAAAAGGAAACAAGTAGACCACCTTGAAGGAGAATTTAAAAAGATTAAACGAACTACCTTTGATGGAGAATCCAGTACAGGAGAAGAAGCTGAGGCGTGGTTGTTGGACATCAAAAAATACTTTCATATCTACAACTATTCCAGCAATATGAAGGTCATAATGAACATCTACAATCTGAAAGGGAAGGCCAACATTTGGTGGCAAGACCCGAAATTGGCCAAGGGCATAAAAGAGATAGTTGGAATGGTCCGACTTTAAGAAGTATTTCAAGAAACAATACCTTTCAGAAAGCTACTATGAAAGGAAACTGAAAGAATTTTATGAGTTACAACTTGGATAGATGATGATGGAGGAGCTTATAAACAAATTTCTAGAACTACTAAGGTTCATACCATATATCCAGGAGGATAAGGTAAAAATCCAATGATTCTTAAGTTGTTTACCACAGTCCTACAGAGACAGAATTGATTTTGACAACCCCAAATCCTTGAATGAAGTATTAAGGAAAGAGTGAATGTGCTACAACTAGTATAAATAGTGGGTAGAGTTTTCCAAAACCTGGAAGGATAAGAAACAAGATCGAATGAACCAGCGGAAGAAGGGATACTAGCCAGCTCCTTATTGGAATACAACAAAAATATTTATGAGGAAAGATTTTCACTCCAACCATCTGAATACACAAGGCAGTGGTAGACCATTAAATCTGGGAATGAAGAAGTTTGGGGACAGCCCCCATGAACCATTAAAGTGATGGGAATGTGGAGAACCTCATCTAAGGAGGAACTATCCACGTTTAATTTCAGCAAACAGAATTGTTGTTCATAATTTGCAGGAAGCCTCGACGGCGGGTGACGTGGGCAGAAGCCTGCATCAGATAAATGCAACCATAGATGGTCAACAAGATGACCACCAATCCTCTGTGGTAGAGATCGAAGGTAAAATCAATAACACTAGAATTTTTGTTTTAATTGACCCTGGAGCCACGTTACGTTATATTACTCCTGATGTGGTAGAGTCAAATAAACTTAAGAAGTTGAAGCATGCAAAATCATGGCTGGTACAACTAGCAACAGTAACTAAAAGGAAAGTACTTGACTTTATTCCTAATTTTGAGTTCATCTTAGATGGTCAAAATATAAGAAAAAACCTGAACATCCTACCACTAGGATATTACGATATGATTATCAGGATGGATTGGTTGGAACGGCACAAAGCAGTACTAGATTGTTACACAAAGATACTTAACTATAAAGATGATTTTGACACTACTAGAACAACCCAAGGTATACCAAAACCGGTATCAGTTAGACAAGTTTCAATGACGCAATTCAAGAAATGTATGATAAAGGGATGTCAATTTTATGCCATCCAAGTAACGAATCTGTTAGAAAAAGGAGATGAGCCAAAGTTAGAAGACTTTCTTGTCCTACGTGAATTTAGAGACATGTTTGTGGATGCGATACCAGAATTAACTCCTAGAAGGGAAATAGACTTCTCCATAGACCTACTACCTGTTTTAGTCCCTATATCAAAAGCACCTTACCGAATGAGTTTACCAAAATTGACAGAATTAAAAATACAATTATAGGAATTGTTAGACAAAGAGTATATCAGACAGAGTGTTTCAGCATGGGGGACATCAGTCCTCTTTGTGAAAAAAAAATACAACACTCTAAGACATTGTATCGATTATAGACAATTGAATGAAATGACTATTAAGAACAGGTACCCCTTATCTAGGATAAATGACATGTTTGATCAAGTAGGTGGGGCCAAGATCTTTTCGAAATCGGATTTATGATCTAGTTATCATAAAGTTATTATAAGGGATGAAGATATAAACAAAACAACTTTTCAAACAAGATATGGACACTACGAATTTGTAGTCATACATTTCGGACTCACTAACGCACCAACCACATTTATGTGCCTGATGAACAGTATTTTCAGCCAGTACTTAGACAAGTTCATAGTAGTATTTATCGACGATATTCTGTTCTATTCTAAAATAGAGGAAGAACATGAAGAACACTTAAAAATAGTTCTACAAACGTTGAGGAAACACAAACTATACGCCAAATTTGATAAGTGTGGCTTTTATCAAAAGGAAATACAATATCTAGTACATGTAATTTCAGCAGAAGGCATTGTCGTAGACCCTGAGAAAATCAAAGCCATTTTAGAATGGCCGGTACCTAAGGATGTAGCAGATATATGGTCATTCATGGGAATCACCAGATATTACCATATATTTATAGAAGGCTTTTCCAAAATAGCCTACCTTATCACGTCATTACAAAAGAAAGGAACCAAGTTTAACTGGTCACAGAAGTGCCAAGACAGTTTTAACAAGATGAAGGAATTATTGACAACTGCACCCATCATGAAGGTAGAAGACCCTGATGAAGACCTTATCATCTGTTTCGATGTGAGTAAAGAAGGACTAGGTGGTGTCCTAACTCATGAAAGACATGTTATTTTTTATGAGTTCTAGAAATTAAAAGAACATGAGAAAAATTATGTCACTCATGACTTAGAATTGGTGGTGGTAATACACGCCTTAAAAATGTGGCGACACTACTTCATGGGTAGAAACATTCTACTATTGACTGATAATAGCGGCGTGAAATATTTTTTTAGCCAACCAAATCTTAATGCAAGGCAAGCAAGATGGCTAGCCTTCTTGAGCGAATTCGACTTCAAAGTTAGACATATGAAGGGCAAGGAAAATAAGGTAGAAGACGCTTTAAGCAGAAGAGTCCATGGGTTATTTGAGATAAATATCAATAGGGAAGAAAGTGACCTAGAACAAAGAATAAGGACAGCAGGTATTAACAATGAAAACTAAACTAAGATAATGGTAGAAGTACAAAATAGTACCGCAAACTCAGATAAACCAGATCTAAGTATCAAGAAGAAGGGACTGTTATGATTTAAAAATAGACCTTACATACCAGATTCAACAGAGTTAAATTTAATAGTCTTGGATGAAGTGCATAAGAAACTATATTTTGGCCATCCAGGATACCAGAAGACAATAACAACACTTAGAAAACTATTTTAATGGCCTAATATGAAGGACAAAACAACAGAGTACTTGGCTAGGTGCCACTATTGTTAGTAGGTTAAGGCCGAACACCAGCATCCAGCTGGCCTATTACAACCATTACCAGTACTAGAATGGAAATGGGAGACCATATTGCTAGACTTTATAACAGGTTTTCCAAAAAACTAGAGACAAAATGATTCTATTATGGTTGTAATCGATAAACTCAGTAAGTCTGCACATTTTATTCCTGTAAAGTCTACTTTTAAAGCTATAAATATTGCAGAAATATTTACGAAAGAAATTTTTAGACTGCATGGTATTCCTAAAATGGTGATTTCAGATAGAGACGTAAAATTTAGATTCGCTTTTTGGAAGGAATTGTTTGCAGGGCTAAATACTAATTTGAATTTCAGTACGCATTATCACCCACAAACGGATGGACAGACCGAAAGGACAAACCAAATCACAAAGGATATGCTCCGCATGTATGTAAGAACAAAACCAAACAAGTGGGAAGACTATCTACACTTGGTAGAATTTGCATATAACAATGGGTACCAAACTTCTGCTAAGTTAATCCCTTTCGAGGTACTATATAACAGAAAGTGTATGATGCCAATTATTTGTGATAAATCGATTGACAGAATCATGGTTGGACCATAGATGCTCCAAGAAATGGAGCACATGGTAAGGAAGGTACAACAGAGATTAAAAGAAGCACATGATAGACAAAAGAGCTATGCAGATCAGAAAAGAAGACACTTGGAATTTCAAGTGGGAGACCATGTTTATTTGAAGGTCAAAGACCAAAAAATATCGTTGAAGTTAGGAAACTGTGCCAAGATGGCACCCAGGTTTTGTGGGCCCTTCAAGATACTAGCTTGAATTGGACCCATAGCATACCAACTTGCACTTCCAGCTAATCTAAGAATTCATAATGTATTTCATGTTTCTTTGTTGAAAAAGTATGTTCATGACCATACTCATATGATTGTTTGGAACTAGGTGCAAGTGGAACCCGAAGGTGAGATCTAGGTGGAACCTCTGCCTATTCTGGACTATAGAGAAATAACACTTCGGAATAGAGTTGTGGCTCAAGTAAAGGTGCAATGGAAGCACTTTAGTCCTGAGGAGGCCACTTGGGAGTTGGAGGGAGATTTGCGGAAATCTCATCCAATCCTATTCCAAGAAAGGAACGAACACTAAGGAAAGTGTTTTATTGAAGGGGGAAAGGATGTGACATCCCCAAAAATAAAGTATTTTTCAAATTTAAAATTTGTTGGAAAATTATTCGGTTTTTAGTAAATTTGAATTTGGAAAATTTTTGCCGTTTATGGCAATTCCGAATTTCGAATTTGATAATTGTAATTAATTATAATGACTATTGGGTAGAGATATGATTTGACCCAACTAACTATTTGACTATGACACTTGTATGAAAATATAATATTTTATATTTATTGCAGGAGGACAAATGGAACAGCCATGTTAAAATCAGCTAACCATGACTCCATGAGTGGGGAACATGTTGAAACTACCTCTGGGATGATTGTTACAAGTGGCAAATCAGATATTTGGCCATTGGTAGCCCCTAAAAATCAGGGATTTAGAAAGTTGGGAAAATTCCCAAGGGAGGGAAAAAGACCTAGGAAAAAATATTTTTGATTAAATAGAATATGTGAGGAGGCAGGATGCTGTCGAGTATGCTGGGAAGAGAGACTACTATTTTTCTCTTGTTGTTATGAACACTTTTGTTGGAGTGTGAGGCAAGAGAAGTCTGCTGAGATGGAAAGACATTTCTAAGGAGGATTTTTCCGAGTTATCCCTCATGGACTCATCGTCAGGCTAGGGGGTGAATTGGGCAAGTAATTTGGCTATCCTATTCTACGGTTGGGAGGAACATGGTTGCCCCCTTTGTTTTCCCACAGCTGGTTCAGATATGTATTCTTCTCCTTCTCTATTTTGAATGATTATATATATCTGTTATAATGTAGCTATTGCTGCTAAAGTGAAATAATTTTCCGTGGATGAAATTTAGTCATTATGTCAAGTTTATAACATATAGCCTAGTTCTGGAATTTCCACTTCTGTAATTGGAATTCTAGGTAACTACTGATGTATAATTCAGAAACTAAACAAATCTGTATATCCAATAATTTTATGTATTTCTCTATAAAAGTGGATTTCTGAGAGTTCGTATTTTATAGCTAAGCTTTCCCTTCTCGAATAATACTGAAAGGGAAGGGACACATAATGGTATGGATGCTCCAAAACCATGAATAGTGCTTATATAACTACATATAAAATTATATGTTTATTTATTTGCGGTTGATAATTTGCGTGGTATCATTATTTAAACAAAAATGATGTAACTGTAACAAGACGTACTTATACAGAAATCTGATGTCACATTGTATAGGTAAATAGACGATACCAATTGGCAATCAACCCCTTAGATATAAAGAAAATATTGAATTGGAGAGTCTGCAAACTTTTCCTTAAAATCTCAGTACAATACTAGATAAGATTTGAATAAGTCACACTGTTCAATTATAGGATATTATAGAAGTAGGATACTCCGTAAGATTAAAGGTAAGGAGATGCATAGAAAGGGAAATATAATTTCTTACAGTTCTGTACATATAGCTTACAATTACAAAATTTCCTACCCATATATTAGAAACCCTTATGACACAATGATAGATGCATGGGCATGGATGTCCATAAATCTTCTTATATATTTCTAGATCAGCGTTTTGGAAATACGACACAAAATCGTAACCTTAATCATATCATTATTAGATCCAATCTAATTATTACAAACCCAGAATGAAGCATACCGGAAATATGCATAAAGAATGTCGAATGAAAGTAAATGATGTATATATTGTATTTTAGATCTAATACCTTTTGAATTTCAAACATTCATAATCGAAATAGAACATCGATCTAAGATATAATCATAGTAAATAAATTTTAGAGTAAGGAGAGATCTGAGCGATTAACTCAAAATTCTTTTCATTCATTTAAAAAAATAAAGCAATCCTGTAGATAAATCGATACAAGAGTCATGCTATAATAACTGGACCCAAAATTTATGTTACATTTGGGAATTATTCCCCTTTCAAGTCTGATAGGAAACTGAGAAAAAACTATACTAAGTGACTACATTCTTTTGCGACCATGTCTGTTCGAACTCGGGAGGGGTTACAAACGGGAACTCATTTACCTTTTGTATCAGGATCACGGACAAACATTTGAAATCCTCACATAAATGAAACCCTAGAGAATTTATCACAGTCAAATATTATCATATGATATACGAAGAATAATTTTAAGAAGCATACGAATATTAAATGCAACATACCAAGACGTTACTTAACTTGTGATTCACGGCTCCTCAGATTTCATTCTTCTTGTTGCTTTCTGTTGGGACAAAAACCCAGAGATGAGGGTGGATAGTGCCATAAATCACTGATGTGTACCCTCATATCAAATAGGGCCCATCATTAGTGATATGTTTCAATCCTCAAAATGACTTAAAATATCATAAGAAAGATCTTCATGCAACAACTAATGGACAATTGAATACAGTAATCGACTATACTAAAATCCCTGTGAAGCATAAACTGCACTTTGTACCTTGGCATAAATAGAGTATAATTCCTTTATTCTTAACTGGGAATACATCTAACTGATTGAGCTTAGTTGACCAGAACCAAACTACACAGAACTGTATAAGATAAGAGTAATACAAAGTTGTTCTAGCCAAATTTTTTACAAAGTATAATTTTGGAAAATATTTAGTATAGACAAGGAGGAGTAACGCAGGCGAAGGTCCAATAAAGTCTCTTGGATTCTATGGAGGTAGGGTCACATAGTACCATGCAAGTAAAACAAATCACATAGTAGGGTTATCCCTCATAACAGAACCCTCCCTCAGTCTCTCGAATAATTTGGTTATGGACCCTGGTTCATGAAAGGAGGCCACCAGAGAAACTCTAGATCCTGAAACATAGACAAACGAGGTTAGTTCTTCCTCTCTATAACTAGTGGAGGAATAGTGACAAACTCAAAAGAAAAATCGCTTCTACAGGATTCAGGATGGAATCAAAGAATTTCAGAGATTACACCGACAAAACAAAATCTGTAAATTACACCACCATTTCCTTATCAACCATAGTATCATGCATAAGGAAAGAACTTACCAGGGATGCATACCACGTCGTCTATTACAACCATGGAGCAGACACCTTGACAAAAACTTCGCCTCAACATTTTGCTACACAGAACCTGTTAAGCCCTAATATTGGCTCATTACCCCTTAATTGGGGCATATTCTATTAGTAATGTTATTTTATTTATGTCATCTTTAGGCCATTAGTTGTAATTATACCTCCTAGTCTCCTATATATACCAAGGAGACATTTTCATTTTGAATCATCTTGTACTTGAAAATTTAAGTGGGGTAAAAGGAGGTTGCCCCCTCGAAGAGGCTTATTATCTAAAATTATCTCTTTTTGAAGGCATTGAGTACTTTTTTTGGGTTTTTCTATGCTATATTGATATTTGGTTCTTAACATATGGTATCAGAGCTCAAGGTCTTGGGGTTTCGCTGCTACATCTGAGACACCTTGGAATTTTTACTATAAATTTTTTTATACAAGGTTTTAGAAGTAACAGCTTGGAGTATATTTAATAGATGGATCAAGGTATGTTGGGGTCAAAATTTAGCTCCTGGTGCCTTATACTTTCAGAGATACAGCCTGTACAAGATAGGGTTATGGAATCATCCTGAATTGAGTCATTGCGGAATTTTCACTATAAAAACTTTTTTGTAATGTTTCAGAACCTGAAATCCAAAGGATATTTATATAAATTAGTAAGGTATCTATGGTAAAAGTGTTATCTTCTGGGTCATCTTAAATTTGTATATACACCTTGTGTAAGATAGGGTATCTGACTAGTCCTATTGACTAGTCTCAAGAAGGTGTTCCAGGTAAAACAATCATAACTTCTTTCTAGAGTATTGAAATTGACTGGGACTAGTTTCATCAGATCATGGACGGTCTATAGTATTTATGGCATGAGTTTTAGAATTTGATATCAATTAGTTTGTGCGGGGAATGCTATACAAGTGAGATCTCCTGGAAAGGCCAAAAATCAGCAAGTTGTGGGAAAGTTACCGTAAATTCCACTTGCCACATCCAAATTTGATCAGACCTATGGTATTGCAGAGAATAAATATTGGAGAACTACATAAAAGAAAGTTTCATACCTAGAAGGGCTGAAACTTGCGAGATACAATAGAATAAATATTGTCTAGTAGAACCACCTCAAAATCAAGGTTCAAAAGTGATACTTGGCCAACATGCCACCCAAAAAGGGAATTTCTACACCAAATAAGCCTCCAGAAAATCCTACTTGGACTCTTGATGAAGGTGAAGAAATGTGTAGTGACATAAATGATTTACAAAAGAATATAGTAACAAAAGATGAATTACAAGAGATGATGGAGGGTTTAAAAGGGGAGATCATGGAAGTATTGAAAAATTTCGTAACAGAGAAGATACCTGAAAGTGAAAATGCATCCCATGAAATTCATGATGAGGACACAAGGAAGGTGAATCAAGAATGGAGAAACTCCAACTTTGGTTTGTTACGAACCACGTTCCTAAGATTGATATGAGGAAGTTTGATGGCAAGGACCCAATCACATGGATACTTCAGATGGAGCAATTCTTTGATCTCCATAATGTGCCACATACACAAAAGGTACAAATTGCTTCTTTATATTTAGAACCTAATAAATTTGTATCCTATTGATGGCTTGTTCTCACAAATCACTCGTCACTTGGACAATTTTCATGGAAGAAATGATAACAGACTATGAGGATACAAGGAGAAATACCTTCTTTAGCCA
>JASDQU010173836.1:3480-17084 GCA_032191745.1 Picea mariana | reverse complement strand
TAAATGGTTGTCTAGTCTAGCACCTGGATCTAGATCTCAGTCGATCTAGCATTAAAGATGATCCTACCTAATGCCTGATCAAAGGCACGGCTTCCATGGCTCACCAGCCTAAGCATTTGATTACATTCTTTTCAAATTTCAATGAGGACTACGCCTCTCTTTTAGCGTGTGATTTGAATTCGTTGGCATGGCTGCTGGTTGTATAATGACATGGAACGATGCTCCTGCATCACATAATCCACAGCTACAAAATTCATGAGCTTCTGCTCATGCGCTTCCCCTCTAAGTGGTTGGAAATCCTCCTGGATCCCAAATTAGTCTTTGGAGCTTCCCATCTGCTCCATTTTGTTGCTGTTGTTGCTACTTCTTCTACTGCCCTGTTGCTGCTTCTTTTTTGCTCAGCCTTTTCTCGCTAGCAGTCTTTGCTGACCTTACCATCAACCTTCTGATATCTTCTATCACCTCATCCAACTGCTCCAGTGGTTGGATCTGTTGTTGCAGTCTCCTCAGCTGCAAAAATTTTTGGCCATTGGGTAGATCATCATGACCTCCCATGCCTCCTTCATTCATTTCCAACTTCACCTGTTGGATGTGCACACTCTGCACTTTTATCCTCTCTTCTAGGGCTTCAATTTGATCCCACATATCAGCAAAACATATGCTATCTGCCTCTTCCTCTTCTGCTTCTGCAACCTCCCCTATTGCAGTCTTTTCAACTTCATGGCTGAAAATGTTGAGCCATTCCTTAGAATGCTCATCATCCTCTTCCTCATCTTCTTCTGCTTCTTCTTCTACTGTCAGCTCCAATTCTACAGCTCTTTCATCTTCCTGGCTGAAATTATTGAGACATTCCACCGAATGCTCATCTTCTCCTTCTGTTTCTACTTGGGCAGGTCCCAAAGTCAGCTCCAATTTCCTGGTAACAGTCACAGCTGACTGTTCCCCTTGTTGTTGCTGTATCATCTGCAACACCATTTTTTGCCTCCTCCTGGGCACATGGTAGGAATATCCCAATTTCCCCAATCATCAAAAGATCACCTTGATCTTTCACCTCTGTCAGCTGCACTTGCTGATTCCAATTCATCTCCGGATTTATGAGACCCTCAGACAGTCTCATCTTCTCTATCATCTCCTCTGGCTGATCCAAATTCATCTACTCATCCCTACCCACCTGGTAATATGGGATGTCCCTGCTGCCCTCCCGACAGACTATGAGACCAACCGATCCCATCTTCATTAGCAACCCTTTCTGAATCAAACTCTCTTCTGAGTCCATGAGACTTTTAGATAGTCTCAAATTTTCATCTCCGCCCACTTGGAAGTTTAAGATGCTTCCAGTGCCCACCTGGAATTCTTCGAGATCCCACAGTGATCTCCTTTTATTGCCCAGTTGGCAATGCGAAATTCCCTAGCTGTCCTCCTGACAGTCTGTGAGATCTTCAGTTGATCTCAACTCATTGCCCACCAGGAAATCTGGAATTTCTTCTTCTCTGCCTTCTTGGCAGTGCTTGTGATCCTCATCTGATCCCAATTCATCCTCTTCATCATCCCAATCATCGAGACCTCTCCCAGTCTCTGGTTTACATACCTCCACCATCTTTTCCTCTGTGGCGTTGAAGTTTTCAGCATACCTCAACCATTTCTTTAACAACCTGTGTTGTCTCATGGCCATCAACTCCCTGACTGGCCATTTTGCTGTTGCCTTCTTCATAGGTGATTCGCGCATCCATCTCCTCCTCCTATCCTGCCACATCCGTAGTTCAAAATCCTCTATGTCTTCTTTTAATTCATAGAGGCCATCTTGTTGTCCCTGTCTACCTATTTGACAGATCTGCTGCTGTTAGTCCTGCAATCTTGAGTGCTCAACTTCATTGTACAGTCCTGCTGACTGTTTCCTTGACTGCTGCCTACCTGCAACAATCATTACATAGTCTCCAACAACTTTGTCTTCCTTCTGCTCCTCTGTCTGTAATATACAAATAGATTCTCGCTCTGATACCACTTGACGCAAACGCGCCACCCAGGGCACGTCCACTCTCACAAGACCTTCTTCTCCTTGGCCCGAAGAACTCCAAAGGTTCTCCTATCTCCCTATCGAAAGATCTGCACCCACAGTAATCTGTTCTGAGGTCAGCCAAATCTCACTGTCTCGTGAGTTCGCGACCCTAAACCTCCAACTTTCCCTTTCGAATCTTGCGATACCCAATCTGGAAATACGGGTATAGCTCCTTCCACATGCAATCATGGGCTAGGATTAATGTTAGCGCCTCTCGCGACTTCGCGACTTTGCGACCTCACCGGTTGAACCATCGAGTTTTCACCCTCCAAATCCGCGAGTCCCTGAGATGCGTGGTCCCACCTTATACTCTGCCACGTGTCCTCAAGAATCTCGGCTCCTCAGTGCTTCGCGACTCAGCGTCCACACGAGTCTTGGCTTCTTGGCATTTCACGACTTGTCATCCACACGAATCTCGGCTCCTTGGCACTTTGCGACTCGACGTCCTTTGTGCCACCTTTACTCCACTCTCTGACTTCGTTATGGTCCACACTATCCATCTATGAGGGTATCGCTAACTTGCAACCTCACGATCCACATGTCCAAATTCTCAAACCTTTTCTTGCGAGGTCCCGAGACACGATCCCTTTCTCAGATCCAATGGTCCTCTTGTGCCTCAAATCCAACGGTCATCCCTATCTCTCCACCTCGCGACCTCGTGACTTGGAGTACCCGAATGTTGGACTCTAAACCTGCGAGCTCCCAAGCTGCAAGATCACCGATCTTTGCCACCTGTCCCCACAGATGGACGGCTATCAATCTCTCACCACTTCGTGCCCTCGTAACCTCGCGCCTCATGGATTTTAACCCCAAGCACTTGGGCATTCACCTTGCGAGTTCCGAGTTAGCGATATCCCTGGATCTCTGCCACGCGTCCCCTCAATTGAATGATCTGGATCTCTGCCACGCATCCCCTCAATTGGATGATACGAATCTCCTCGCTACCTCACCCCTCACGAAGCTATATTTCTCCCCCTTTGGATCTCAAATGCCCGAGTCTGCGAAATAAGGATCTCCTGACACGTGTCCTCCTCAACGAACGACTTTGATCTTATCGCATCTCGCGTCCTCGTGACTTTGGACACCCAATGTTTAGGTCTTTAAGCTATGAAGTCCCAAGTTCATGAGATCTTCCTGATCTCTGCCACCTGTCCTTCTCAGACGGACGGCTACGATTCTCTTTCCACCTCGCCACTTCGCGACCTCGCACCTCATGACTTTGAACGACTTCTTCTTCCTCTTCCAACTCCTGATGCCCGAGTCCCGATGTGGGTGATCTCACGACACGTGTCCGCTCCCCAATGAATGGTCCATATCAACTCACTATTTTAGGACCCTGGATGTCCCGATAACTAAACCTCATACAGCTTCCACAGATCCGATGGCTGTTGGGTATCTGTTCCATGTCTGACGACCCAGATCTGTTCTCCTCTGCGCCTTTCCTATGTTTCCTCCTAAACACAAATCCATGGTCCATATCCTCTCGGCTGATCCAATGGCCGATGTTACTCCTCTGGCTACTTAAACTCTGCACAAATTTTCCTGATCTAACGACTGTCAGGATTTCTGAGTGAGATCCAACGGCTCTCGGTCTCCTCCTCTTGTGCACGCTTCTTTAGACACCTTCCTGGACATGAATCTTCAATGGTCCAGATCCCTCCTCCTGCCGATTTGACGGCTGATGCTACTCCCTCCTGAGTATGCACGTGATTTCTTCCTCCGACTCTCCAAAGGATTTCTTTTGACTCCTATGCTTCTGCAGAGTCTTCACGCGCCAAAGTGCTATCTCTTCTGAGCTTTTGGGATCGCTCAGACCCCTAAGGGATTTTGTTCTTCTTTTCCCTCAGATGGAGAATAGAATGGATGCCCTCCTAGCTATCCTTCTGCTCAAGCAACCCTCTCGCTGAGTCCTTATGGGTGTTCAGTAACCCATGAAAGTCCCTTAGTGGACTCTTCCTTCAAGTAGTAGAACAAAAAATGTTCTCTTCTCTTTTCTCTGTGCTTGCCTGCACATTTTCTCGACGCCCTCCTGGCGGAGTACCTTCTCCCACAGAACGTTCTGCAGTTCTGTCTTCTTTCGTTCACTTGTTGCACTTGCTCGATGCCCTCCTGGCAGAGCTCTACAGAATCCTCATTGATTCTGGTCTCTTCAAACTCGCAACAGAGTTCTTCCTTCAGCACCTCATGCTCATGCTCAATGCCCACCTGGCAGAGCTCCTACAGAATCCTCAGTGATTCTGTCTACAACTGTGTCTCAGCTACACAGCCTTTCCTCCAAGGTATTCAGCAACCTTGAGGTCTTCTTCCTCCGAGTTTTTGACTTTAGATTATGTGTCTCATCACGTCTTTGTCTGAGCCCGCAACATTCAGAGATGCATCCTCTATGCACAGCTCTCAGAACCCTCAGCATTCTGTCACACCCTCCTGGTATGAAGCCTCAAAGACCTTCAACCTGAAATCAAACAGACTCCCTACAAATACTTAACAACATACATTCACAACATAAAAGGAACACTCACAGACACCCATATAACACATAATGACATGCAGGAAAAATTCTTCTGATTATATTAAAATGGAAAAATGCCTGAAATTACAATGGTGTTCCTGAGCCCTCTCTAGCTCCTCCCTTACAACCTCATCTACAAGTACTTCCTCTTCTTCTTACCCAAAATGAGATCTGAATATCTCTTTTACCTGAGGGGCTCATCGAACATTTCCCTCTAGGTCTACCTACCCTATTCAATTACAATAAATGGTTGTCTAGTCCAGCACCTGGATCTAGATCTCAGTCGATCTAGTATTAAAGTCGATCCTACCTAACGCCTACTTAAAGGAACGGCTTCCATGGCTCACCATCTTAAGCATTTGATTACATTCTTTTCAAATTTCAATGAGGACTACGGCTCTCTTTTAGTGCACGATTTGAATTCACTGGCATGGCTGCTGGCTATATAATGACATGGAGCGATGCTCCTGCATCATATGGTTTTTCCCCAATGTTTACAGGGTTTCATCTATGCATATACTTGGAGGACAACCACTGTCATCTACGTGAATGGTAATCGAGTTCCATTATTCCCTCCTCTAGAAGCTCTTACAATTTCAGTCACAAGGGTTTATTCTCTATGATAGAGGTTATTTAATGTTGTGATAATTCAGTTGTTAAATTCCACAACCCAAATGAGGGTTGATTTCAAAACTAAAGGATTGGTCGAAAATGCTCAATTGGATTTTATTATATACTAACTTGACATTTGAAGAAGTAAATAGGATTATATTCTCTTGCTATCGGAGTAATATGAAGTTAGTTCTTTCACTCTTGTAGCTTCACTTCAAATCTTTAACTTCATAGATCCTTGGCAATATAGGTTATGTTGGGTGTAATATTTCAGACTGAACTCAAAATTAATTAGACGGACTGCTTATTTCACTATGAGATGTACCCAAGTTTTTCTCTTTCCCTATCTTACTTTTTCACAAATGGAGTGTCTGAAACTATAATATTTCCTGTCATGAATGGTATTGACTGGTCCATGTCTTAGGTAATTATATAGAGTTGGATTAAAAGTTTATGAATTCTGTCATTTATGCCTGGTTTAGTTTCTTTATAAAAAAATAATCATATGAAAAGGGCCATTTGCTAAGGATGAAATATCCTACTTTTGCAGCCTAAGGTAGTATTTATTTCAAACGAGAGGGCATATGTATACTCAAACTACTTCTATGAGTTTAACAATAACTTTTCATAACTCCATGCTTGTTTAAACTTGTCCTCTTACTTTCATTCTAAGAAAACGCATGTGTAACATAGTTAAAATTTCGGCTTCACTAACAGGTTCCAACAACTTTAATCTACAAGTATGTACATATACTATCCATCAAGCCAAAGTTTGGTACAATGACGAGACCTAGGAGGAGTCTCTACAATCTGTGTTAGGGGTATTTTCTTTACTCAGAAAATAGTTGATTATTGATAGACAAATGAGTTTGTTGGTATAATAAAACAATCGCTCTCTGTGTAAGAAAAATTATGTTAGAGTTACTAGATTCTCTTTTAATCAATGTTGACTGTACAAGACTCCAACGGTAAATAGATCTATACATCTATGTATATATATAAGTTCATATACATATAATTTCATTTTATCATATAAGTTCATAAATATATACCGATGTTCCTTAGGATCTATATTTGACTTTCTAGAAATTTTAATTACAGAATTGCATATAGTCTTGTTTACATATATGTATATCTATATACTTTCTCAATTCTAGTTATACATAGACAAATCTGTCAGCAATTTAATTACATACATGAGACACATAATTGAAGTTAATCTACTCCTTTCCACATTCAGTGATATGCATACTTATAGGTGCTTATGTCTAGCATTCTAATTATAGGAGGGACAAATCCAGATTTTGGTAGTCTATCACAACTTCACACCAACAGACAAATTACATCCACGAAAAAAAATACTTCACCTTTTGCAACAGATACATTTCAGCAGTCAGATGTAATCATTCAGGTAGACATATTACAGTAATAGATATGACCCTTCACACAGATGCCTTACAAAAAATAGACATAATCATTCAAATAGATGCATAACAACAATTAGATGTAGTCATTCAAACAGAGAAGGGTAGAGAAACATATCTAAACCAGATCATGGGAGACAAAGAGAACAACCACGTTCCTCCCAACCATAGAATAGGGAAGCCAAATCACTTGCCTAATTCACCCTCTAGTCTGAAGATGAATCCATGAGGGATAACTCAGAACTCCTTCTCAGAAATGTCGTTCAACGTCAACACTCTCCTCCTTGCCTCACACTCATCAAGAAGTGTTCATAACAACAAGCAATATATCCTATTTTTCCCCAACATACTAGGCAGTGTCCTGCCTCCTCACATATGCTATTTATTCAACAATGTTTTTTCCTAGGTCTTTTTTCCCTCCCTTGGGATTTTTTGCAGATTTCTAAATCCCTGATTTTCACGGGATGCCAATGGCCAAATATCTAATTTTCTGCTTCTAATAATCAGCCCAGAGGTGGTTCCAACATGGTCCCCACTCATGGAGTCATGGTCAACTGATTTTAACATGGTTGTTCCATTTGTCCTCCTGCAATAAATATAAAATATTTTGTTTTCATACAAGTGTCATAGTCAAATAGTTAGTTGTGTCAAATAAGATCTCTGCCCAACAATCATAATAATTAAGTTCAATTTATCAAATTCAAAATTCATAATTTCCATAAATGGCAAACAAATTCCAAATTCGAATTTACTAAAAATGAAATAATTTTCCAGCAAATTTTAAATTTCAAAAATACTTTTTTTGGGGGGGATGTCACAGTGTCATATGATTGATTTAGTATGATTATGTATATGGATCAATGCCAATGTTTTTTCAATGGATGCAGGCTAACGATGCTTGTTAATCTGACTCAAATGAGTAAAGGGGCCATGCATAGAAATCAAATATTTAGGGAGAGGTGTGGTAGCATCCATGTCACAACCTACTATCACTTACGGTGTGGATCAAATTGTAGGTTAATGATTACCTAGTTTGAGAGTTCCACAATGTCGTGAGGGCGGATTGAGACAATCGCTCACGAATATTTCTAAGGGGGATGCAATAAGGCAAAGTCCTTATTCCTTATAATCCTTTAGTCTCTCACAAGTTCGACTAAGTGGAGTGTTGACTCCAAGGGCTAGAAAAACTACCAAAACCAATCAAAGGAGAGTAGCACCCTTGGAGCATGGAGGTGGCTCTTCAAGGGCACGCCACATAATTTAAAGATTTGAGTCAATTAATCTAGGTAGCCTAGAAAATTTTGAGATTATTTGATATTGTTGTATTTAAAATAATTAATTAAAGAGTGATTTTATTAATTATAAATCTCACTAAAGACTAAGCCTAAGTCTAAGTTTTAGTTAGGATACTAATTTAAATTATTAATTAATTTAAAGAATGAGAGAAATTAATTTAAGAATTTAAATAGTGAGAAAATATAGAGATGTGATAAAATGCACATGTGTGCATGAAATTAATATTTTGTATTTTTTAGATTAGAAGAAATAGTAATATGAAAGAATAGGAGAACACTTGGAAAATAATCTTGAGACAACCTACCACTAGCACAAGACTCATAATCAAACTCTAACTAAGATCTAGTTAGGATACACTCATTTAATGAGAATCTAGGGAATAAAGAGACAACTAAGAGAGAAAATAGGAACACATGGGAGGATGTGAGGGAAACAGAGTTTTCAATTAAAATAAAATTTGTAATTACTTATACATTTTGTAATTTTGAGATTGTAAATTTGTAGCAGTCTTAGCACATATGATCGGTTCAATATTGAGTCTCTATGTCCTTCTGATAACCATTGACATGATTGGTGTGTTCTAACATTCCCATGTTTGTCGTGTGTTATGCTCCTAAACTTTGATGTCAGCAAGTTGAGTGCCAACGATCAAAGTTAAGAAGATTGATGTTTTGTTTACGTTGCCTCATCATTGGACGAACCTTGTGTTAATTTGTTGTCCCTTCCTTAAAGATTTCATTAACTTCCTCTCCTAGGTTCAAGCCCTTTTTATGGAGGTTTTTGAATCTTCATCATAGTGATATTATTGTAAACCTTATGGTCAAACTTGATGAGAAGGTACCATACTCATAAGGACCCTTTTCCATTAAAACTCTGATTACTATTCTTTAGTTCAATTTTACCTTCATAAATATTATGGGATGAGTTCAAATTCTCTTTTGAATGACATGTAAATAGTATTGAATCCGGTTATGTTGCAAAGAGAGTTGATACTCTCAACTCTCTTGAAAGGATTTGTAACCAGTTTTACTTTCAAATTATTACTTATTATGAATAAATTTATAGTTATAAAAGGAATATGTAATGAAGGGAAACTCTGAAATTGTATGTATTATTTAAAGAAGTTATGATCCTCTTGTGATTCTTTACAATTGAATATGTAATGTAGCTCTTGGATTCTTATTATATTGTTTAATAATATTTGGTTTTCTTTATTTCTTTTTAATGGATTTAAGTTCTAAATCCCACTATGCAGAGGGAGAAAAAGAAAACTTGGTTAAGCTATTGGTAACACTCCACTGGCCTTGTAATATCCTTGTGGACTATGGCATGAAGTGCTTACACTGACTTTCACCTTACTTTTATAAGTAATATATCTATTAAAGGTTCCCATGATTATGGTATGGTAAGATTTATATTCCTTGGTTAGTTATTTATAGTCTATTATAAGTGGAATGGTAAAAGGGATATTGTTGGACCAACAACAAAGGAAGGTAGTGAAAAATTGATATTGTGTGGTTGGTAAATCATTTTTTTTGGGTAGGAATTATCTAATATATCAATAATGGATTGCTCAATGATAAAAGATAAATCATACAATGTTCTTATCATAGTATCTATATATAAGTGATATGATGAGTAGATAATGAAAGTCTCAATTAGTAAGACCAAGTGGAATAAGATGATTAGTTGACCTTTAACGGATACTAAAATTTTTCTTATGATCATGTGGTTATTATTAATATTTATGTAATATCCTCTTAATCTTTTGCACTTAATTATTGCTTGATGTTTGATTTAACAAGTAATTTATTTTATTTCAACATGAAGAATTGATGATTCAATATGGTTGATAATTTAGTTGAATCCCAACTTATGATTGGTTTAATGGAATTTAGATAACTCCTTGTTGCTCAGAACATTCTCCAGTGCTGATACCTTTAATGGTCAAAATCAATCGGATGAATCTTGGACTTGAGTGTTGCTTATGTGTCTAAGAGGTCCTAACCATGTACGATAGGTGGGATGAGTAGTTTCCTTATGTTATCCTTATCTGATTGGTTGACTGAATAATAGAAATGATGTTTTCAGTTGATTGTGATAATATGGAATGTGTAGTTTAATCCTTGTTGGGATGCATGTCGTAGCATTGTTTTCAAAAAAATAATAATAACTACCTCTTTGTACTCACAATTGTTGTCGTAACAGAGGGTTTGTTGGATATATATGTACATATATACATAAAGAGATTTATAATTATATCATTATTGATGGGAGATGTTAAAAAGATTTGGATACTTACCAAAGAAACAATATAAAAATCAATTAATATGTATTAATGCATTTAGTCATTAAACTAAATTATGGGACATACCCTTAAATTGATGACCTAGCTTAATAGCGCAACCTTTAAACTTTACTTTACAATAGTTTAGGAATATTTTTTTTTTTTTTGAGTAAGAAGATATAATATATTAAAAAAACCTGCAATAGGCAAAAAGGGGGATCCCAGTTATAGTCATGGTCTAGTTACGTTGATGGGCTGCCCCAACAGAGGGGAAACCATCCCAATTAGCCACTAAGTCTTTAAAAGTTTGATACAGCATACTAAGCATGGAAAATTGAAACTAAAAACCATTAACAGAGAGTGACACATAACCTAGGTGGTGGCCACGTTGCCTGGCCAGGTGCCTTGTAGATCCTCATGCCCAGGCTCTTCTTCGATGATTGGCGTGCCACCTTCCCAGTTGACTTCAACCTACACTGTGGCTGCAATGCTCGGGTGGTTGATCTCGATCTCGGGTGGTGGCTAGGTGCCTTGGAGATCCTCGGGTCCAGGCTCCTCCTCAATGATTGATGTACCATCTCCCCAGTGCACTATATCCTGCATTGTGGCTTCAGTGCTCGGGCATGTGAAAACAGTGTTCTACGTCTCAGGATTGATTTCAAGCTCGCGATGCTTTCTTTCCTTCCTGTGCTGTTCTTCAGACTGCATCATGACTTCTCCGTTGTGGGCGCTTCCTTGTGTATGCTCCTTTGCCCCATGCTCAGTGTCCGGGGCCTTCTCGGAGGTGGCAGCGGTCGGGGTCGAGAGGAAGGCCTCGTGTAGCGAGGAGAGTATCTGGAGGAAAAGGGTGGCCTTCTCATTCGATAGCTGCAGCCCGAACTGCAAGTCTTCAACACCCTGCCTTAGCTCGAAAACAAGGCCGTAAAGATTGGCCAATTTATCCGCGACCAAGTCGCTCATTGCTGCGTCCACAATGGGTGTTCCCTCGCTTGAAAAATCCCGCCTCGGAGGTGGTGGCGCTGCATCTAAGGTGTGAGGGAGGGCCGAGGACTGAGAGGAAAATTGTGCTATTCCGGGAGGATCCAAAAGGAAGGGCAGCGAGGAGCAGGGCAACCATAAAATCAGGTCCATGAGGCTGAAGCTTGCAATTGACTGAGTCGGAGGAGTATGGCTGGGCTCCACCTCTGGGGAAGGACAGCTGGGCGCAGGGGTAGACTCAGCACACAGTGAAAGAGAAGGGCGCCGAGGTCTTCATGGAGATCCCTGCCATGGTTTTCCCCTTAGGCGCCGCTTATGCTTAGGCATTGTGGATGTGTAGAGATGACCGCGGTTGGGAGCCTCCAGGGACCAATCTGCGCCCTCAGAGGGTAGCCATGGCCGCGGAGATAGGAACTCAAACAACAAGCAGCGAAAACCAAAATCAAACAGAGTAACAGTGTAAACTATCGCCCATGCCATGGTATAACGTGGAGGTCGAGGGTAGTAATGGCACCTTCCCATCGACATTTAATCTGCATTAAAGGTCACAGAGGGTGGCAGACGGAGGCACGGGCCCGTCACGTGGCTTTGTGCCTTGTTGGCTTCCACCTTGTGTCTGCCTCCGCCAGCTAGCCGTCAATAACACCCCATCCGGGGAAGCATCCGTTCCTTTGGCTTTGTGTATGCAATGCCGGAGTAGAGGATGATCAGGTTCAAGGGCTGAGTTACAGGTGAATCCAAGCTCACCCCAATTGATGCCCATATTGGCTAAATCATTCGCTACTTGGTTCGCCTTCCGTCTGACATGAGCCGGGATGAGGGTCAGGTTTGGGCAAAGATAGGCCAAGATAGTCTGCAGTCCATGCAAGAGTCTCCAGCTGGGTGATATGCGTTCAGGATTGGCTCCATTCAAAATTCTCCTTAGCAAGTTGATGATGATTTGAGAATCGCCCTCCACAATTAGTTGGGTGAAATTGTTTTCACTAGCTAGTTGCAATCCTCTGGTTAGACCCCACAATTCTGCTGCATTGTTTGTGGAGTGTCCTAGGGGGCCCGCACTGATAAGAAGGACGTTCCCCTGATGATCACGAAAGACGATTCCATATCCAGCAGGGCCTGGATTCCCTTTGGAAGCCCCATCAAAATTGAGTTTGATGAAACCTTCTGGGGGGGGGACTAGACTGAGGGACTGCCAGGGGAGGTGGGCAAGGGGCGGCTAGGAGGGGCCGTGGTGGTGGATGGTGGCATCCAGTGACGAAGTATGTGCATTTCAGCAGGGCTGCAATTCGTGTCTTGTCCCGACCACTCTTGAAGAGGTAGAGTTTCCTGGATATTCTTGCAGCATTGATGCCAGCAGTGTTGCCAGGGTAGGGACCTTCCTTTGAAGAGCCTCCCATTTCTTTCTTTCTAGGTTTTCCAGAGAATGAAGCCTGGTAGTAATTGCCAGACTCAGTTGAGGATGGGGGAGTCGAAAGCTCTGTCCCTCCATTCTGTGAGCGTGGTCAGGATGTTGTTCCGATAGCGGTCCGAGGTGTGCATAATGAGGGCCGCCTGGTCCCAAATTTGAGCGGTGTAGGGGCAGGAGTTGAGAAGGTGATTCATGGTTTCCTCTGCTTCCCCACAAAGTAGACATATCGATGGGCCCTCAAAGCCTCGTCTTGCCAAATTGTCCCACGTTAGGATGCTTGAGTGGCTTACGAGCCATAGGAAGAGGGTGGTTTTTGGCCAGTACCTGAGAGCCCAAAGCCTGCGCCATTGTTTCATATTGGGGTGAGCGTCTAGAGAGGCCTTCAGCTGGTACGCCTCCTTTGTGGTGAAGGTGCCTTGTGGTTTATGTCCCCATCTTAAGATGTCCTCCCCTAAAATTCTTGGAATTCTCCGCTTTGCCATCTCTCCCTGCCACTGAGTCAAATCCACGTTTGCTCCCAAGCCAAGGCTGTCGCTGTCCAGAATCCATTGGCACCACGGATTCCCTGGGGGGGTGAACTGCCATTAATCGGCGACCTTTTTCATGCCCACCCTGTTGGTTGGGTTACTAATGATAGGGGCCCAGTCCTCCTTGCCCAAAATCGGCCACTGCTCCCAAGAAAGCTGCTAGAAGAGAGTTGTTTTCCCATCTCTTATTTCCCAGAAGGAGTGATCAGTCACCAGCTGTCGGTTCTGTTTGGCTGCCATCCGTATTAGAGAACCTGGGCTATCCTCATTCCACTGGACGAGATGCTTTTCTATCATGCTGGGAGCGTATTTCTTTCTCCAAAGCTGAGCCTAGAGGTCCCCAGGGATTTTTAACCATCGCCACCAGAGTTTGGCACTTAGTACCTTGTTCATGATAAAGGGATCTTTTAAGCCTAAGCCCCCTTGCTCCTTGGGCCGACAGATTTTATCCCAGCTTACCAATGCTATTTTCTTTCCAGTGTTGAGACCCTACCATATAAAGTTTCT
>JASDQU010173835.1:6117-18352 GCA_032191745.1 Picea mariana | reverse complement strand
TGGTGGTAGCAACGGTGGCACTAGGTTCCCCTTCAATGATCCATCTTACCCTTTCTAATTCTAGCTCAGAGTCAGAATCTGCATCTAATTCAGAGGCTTTCACTTCGGCCACCAGTGACTGCTTTGAGTGGCAGTCAACAGTGTTATGCCAAGGGCTCTTATGGAAGTCGCACAACTTCTCGGTGTCTTTCTTTGTCTTTTCGGTGTCCTTATTTGCTTGCGGCTTGGACTAGTTGTCCTGATATTGTCCATCTTTGCTCTGTACTTTGTTTTGTGGGTTGGGGCCACCCTTTCCTGGCTTTTGTTGTGAGGAGTTCCTAGGCCCAAATAACCACATCTTTTGTTTGAGCTTCTGCTCGATTTTGACGGCATATATGTAGGTCGCGCCCAAGGATGAGATGTCCAGAAATTCCATTTCGGTCTGGATGTATCGATGCAGAGCATCGCGATACTTGAGCACTAGATGTCGCTCTGAATCTTTGATACCCAGCTTGGTGCGCAAGGTATGGAAAATATTTGTGAAATATGGTACTGCTTGGTCTCTTTCTTGCCGCAGTGTGGCCCATTTGGTATACAGGTCGTCATAACTTTCGACAGGGCAGTATTGTTCCTTAATAGCATCCCTGAAGGATTCCCAGGTGGTCGTGACTGAAAATAATGAGGGTTCCTCTGTTTCCTTTTGCTCACAGAAAGGTTCCCACCACTCTTTGACATGGGGAATGGCTTTGAGGAGCACAAAAGTAATCTTTTCTCTATTTGAAAAGTTATGGACAGAAAAATACCCTTCTAGTAGATTCAACCACTTATCTACAACATATATGTCTATCTGACCTTCAAATATAGGAATATCAAAGTTCATTTGTACCTTGAAGGGGGCGGCGCCCCCGTTCGAAGAAGATGCGTCGCCTGTTGGTAGCCGTCAAAGGATTTGCACGAAACTATCCATCATCTCGTTCCTATGTTGCGTGAGGGCTTCCTCAATCAATAGTTTGAAAGGATCTCATGTCCCATCATCTTTCTTTTCTCCTACCATGAGAGGTTGCTTGGGCGTGCGAGAGCTTTTGTCCTCAATAGAAATAAGCTCGAGACCTAACTCTTTGTACTCTGACCTCGTTGGGGACATGCATTAAGACGACAAGGAGCAGACCGCTCTTATACCACTGATTCGGATTTTATGAGTAGAACGAAGTGAATACAGATTATTAACAGGTGCTTAACACAAAATAACATAGATGCAGTAAAACTGGTTTTCTATTCAATAAAGAAATAAGCTGGAAACTGTAAAATGCAGCGGAAACAAACTTGTTGGAATGGTGGCGGTTTATCTCTAAGAAGAGATGCGACGGCTACGCTCATTGGCAAGAAGATGATTACTATGAGGCTTTGAAGGCCTTTTTACAATAAGCGGGAATGTCAAAAACCCTAGACATCCAAAAACCTAACCCTAGGAGATGAAGCGCCAAAAGTCATGTGGGCCCCGTTTGGGTAAGTTAGTACATCAACTTCCCAGGGTCGTAACTTTTGCATACGATCTTCGTTTTAGGCGTATGATAGCCCGTTGGAAAGGTATCATCGAGTCAATTCATTTTAGGCGCAATATTGAAAGAACTTTAATATTGCAAACTTGTTTTCCTCAAAAACATCGTTTAGGGCCTCAAAAAGGCTCCGGAAGTGAAAAATGCTAAAAATAGTAAATTACCAAAATTGCCAGAAAGTTGTTTTGAGCTAGTTGGAAAAGGTGGGTGGCCACCGATATGCATATGGATCATATGCATTGTAAATTACATCATAATTTGTGTTTTACTCACCTATCAATGAAATCTATATTTTTAAGCTTTTATGTGACTCAGTGATAAAGTTGTTGAGCAGTTTTTTTTTCTTTCAACTACTTAGTTATTATTTTCTAATAAATATTGTGAGTGAGACTCATAAGTCATATATAAATGTCAAATACATATTATTTCGAGAGATTGATATCAAGAACAAACTTTAAATATCGGTTAAACAATTGTATTCATTTTTAAATTCCTTCTACGTATATTAATAATTTAACTCTGAGCAAAGTCACAAATGTTGTCTTCTTTCTTTAGTGATATGTTTTCTTTCTTCTTTCTTTCAAGTTATGACAGTTTGTTTCAATGTATTTATTGCATTTCCTTTGCTCTTTCTTGATCGAATCTTTCTTCCAACAAAAGTGTTGTTTAGTTTTACTCTTTTTGATGGCTTGTAGATTATAGCTCCAACCTTTACTCCCACAACTTATTCTCCATGTGTCACTCATATAAGATCCTTCTAGAGCTGCCAATATTCATGCTCAATTTCACAAACCTTTCCAAGAACATCAACCAAATCCCAAACTAATTGATATGACACTGGTCTACTTCGCATTCTAAACATACTTTCACAGTGTATAGAAATTTAAGTGAACACGTTGATTTTTGTGTTGCTTTCCATGCTAACATTGACAGGGACTTAGTTCCTTCACAACTCTATCTTGTTTACTCTACATGTCTTGTTGTTTTTTGTGATTCTTTCTTAAATTCAAGTTTATCAAATCACATTAGCACATCCCTAGTTAAGGACCACTACCCCTATCCATTAGAGTTGCAAACCAAGGTACATCCCCTCATTCTCAATAACATAGTTATGGCCAAGTGCACGTCCTAATAAAATTATGATAGAACACATCTTTCTTTGTTATCACCGAAGGTGAGTACGTCCATTTTGAAGTCATTAACTATGTGAAATTTGTGGGCATATAAATTTATTTATTTGTTTGTTTATTATTATTAATATTTTATAGAAAACCTCGCGAGGAAACCCAAGAATGCTTCCCCACAATTGCAGACGACATCCCTAGTAAACAAGTAAGTGTAGATTAATGTGTCTAACCCATGGGGATTCAAATCATGCACCTATTGACATGGAATTAGCGAAATGACCTGTTAGCAGTAGAAGTCATCCTCCGATTGCAGAGAAGGTAAGCCCAGTACCCATCAAAGTTTTATATGTCACGGGTTGGTTTTAAAGAGGTCAAATGGGCGCAGACTCAAGATGATATCATTTTAACTCATAAAACTGGACTTGTATGCACCTGCAGGTGAGGTTTTATTTAACTTCAGTCAGTAGGTTTGAGTAAGGGTGAATAGAGGGAAGACTTTGGTGAGGAGAGTGTAGAGGTATGTCGTAGACATCAGGTCTTCCAACAGCCTAAGAAAGAAAAGATTCAAATACAAGATCCTCTTGGATTCAAAACTTCAGGAAACTGAAGAACGTAAATAACATCACTGCAATCAAACATACATTACAATACAGTCAAAACAATCCATGTGAATCCTTAAATCATGGACACTTCAGTATTAGAGGTAAATAGGATGAAAAAGAAGTTGACTTTCATTAAACAAGAAGTCTCAGATCAAAATACATAACCAGAGAACCAGAAGCTTCATCAAAAGCTTACAATACGGGAGCACTGCTCAACCATCGACCTTAACAAAATACTAAAATTTCCTATATTTACTTAGAAATGTTGCAACCACTAGGAGTGTGATAGGACCACTGCATTAACGTTTTCAGTCGGTGCCTGCTCTGTCAAATTGTGCAGGCCTCCTCATGTCAGATGCAAACCAGGTGCAGTTATGTGCTTTCATCCTGCTTTCCATTTATGGAGTGAGTTAAAGTTTCAACCACCACTCCCATTTCCATTAACTGCCTTCATCAGGATCGAGATGAGGCCTGACACCCATGAATGTTCCAGGCGGTTCCCACGACTTCTTCAAGTCAATCCCGACACCTTAAGGCCATGCAGATCTTCTTCTGTGACCAATACAGGCGCAACTCCTCTCCATCGCTCCATCCTGCATGCGACCTCGGGCCATGACCTGGGGATCATATCTAAAGGCGCTTCAGGACTTCGCTTTTCGGAAAATTTCACATTACTTGACTACAGATTCTCAATGCCCGATTGACAAAATCGCTCCTCTCAGATTGATGGTCGGATCTGCTATGCATCCAATGACCGCAATTGCTTCCTTGAAAACCCAAGTCACCAATCATGCGTTGGGTGCTTACCTTTCTTCCTGGGCCCACCTTCTATGTGACCTTGGGCTGTGACCTCGGGCTGTGACCATGGGCCCAATTTCTGGGCGATTCGCGACTTCGCGTTTTGGGTTCTTTGATGTGGGCCACTCCCGACTCGCCCAATTTCTGAACTCTTGAACTAGAACCTAGCGAGCGCTAGCTCCCTTCCTATGGACCCCTCTGATGTGACCTTCGCTATGACCTGGGGCCCAACTTCTGAGCGCTTTGGGACTTCGCGTTTCGGGACTTCGTGTTTCACAAAGTCAGAAGTTAGCTTACCTCCTTTCATCCGAATCTTGATTATCCAACTTCGCCAGTGTTAGATCAATCGTCCACGACCTTCTGCGATCCGACGGTCCAGATCTCTTCTTCGCAAATCGGGACTTCGTGTTTTAGGACTTGGGGTCATCTTTGCTCGAGTTTGATTTTAGGCCTTTGCTACGACGCTAAACTTTGAGCAACTTTGGAATTCCAAGCACCCACAAGATGCTAATCTGATCTTCTCAGGAATTTCCGCCGTTGAAGTTGATCTCGCCTGTTAGTTTGAATTTCGAGCTCGAAATGGACTGCTCTAAACGCTGCGCTTTGATGCTTCTTGTGCAGGTTGCAAAACTTGGACAACCTGCTGCCCTTGACAACTGTATGTGATAACATTTGGCTCCATAGGGGATGGCATGCTCCCTACGAGCTGCCAAGAACAAGTAGTTCCAGTGCCTTAGTTGTTGGTCTACGGAGTCGAGCTCAAAACATCCTGCTGAGGATTATGGGCCGATAATAACTCTAAACAAAAGAAAATACATGGGCTCCAGAAGGAGCTTATTTATGTACAATCCTATACTAACTAATCTTTACAAAGTACTAGGTGAAAGCAAACTTCCACCATAGTCACCCAGACTGTCCGGTGATAAATTTCTTATATTTACTGCAGTTGATCCTCAAAAATCTAGGGAGGTATGACAGTAGAACGAGAACATGGCTTGGAATGCTGCCCAGACCCCCAAATGATGCAAAGATGAATAATTCTGCAGTGTCCAATGTTTTTTGAAAACACAACTCCATATATGACCCCACAGGGTCACAAAATTTACAATAAGGGGAGCTCAATTGGTAAGAAATTACCTTCTGCTCTTCATTGTTTCTCACCCACTGTTTGATGCTCTCAGAGTGTATAGGTGGATGGAGAACTAATGCAGGCTTACCAATACTAGGTGATATTTGCTCGTTCATAGGCTTTGGACAAGAGATAAACCACACATTTAACTCCTCCTTTTCATGTTGCTTTGTGTCTTCCGCTGGTCCAGGATGGTTGATTTCCACCCAATTCCTTTCCTCAATGAATAAAAGAAAAGGCTCTATAGTGTGGTCTTGGAAATCTTTCATATCCATATCGAAATTCGCTTCATAGTTGTCATACGCAGGTTTGCTGCTCTCTAAGTCAACAAAAGGTAAGGTAGGGATCTGCTCATTTACAAGCTCAGGACAAGAGGTGGACTGCACATTTAGCTCTTCCATTTCTTCCTCATGGCTCTCCCAAGGATCCCATTCATAATCATCATAAATAAGAACCAAGGAAAAGCTATTCCCTTCGTTATCTTCGCTACTTTCTTGTTGTTGTTCCAGATCTGATTCATACTCAATATATTCATGCTCAGAATTTGAAACATGTTGACAATCTTCTTGCTCAGAGTCTAAAACATACTGACAGTCTTCTTGCTTATGAACATGCAAATTTTCAAGATATGCTTGCACATGAACCCCCTTGCTAGCCCTGATGTTCTATTCGACTTCTTCAACATCTTCAAATAGGTGTCTTAAAGATGAAGATTTCCTCTCTCTCAAGAGAAGGACCAGCTCTGGATGTTGAGCCATGACATAGTACACCATGGCAACAATATCTGTGGGTCTGATATTCATAGACATACTATGATCAACACTGTAAAACCTCCTGTTGAAGACAGTCAGGGATTCCTCTTCCCCTCTCCTCAAGGCATTAAACTCAAACCAATATTGATCAAAGGATTTGTTCTCACCCCAACACTTTAAAAGTGCATGTCATAGCTCGGTCCAGGAGCCAATAGAACCGTCTTCCAGACATCTAAACCACACAACAACATCTCCAGACAGGGATTGTGAGAACAACCTCATGGCAACATCATCATGAACAATCTTAAACTGATCGACAAAGCTCTCAAAGGCCTCCAAATGCCTCTCAGCTGTAATATGATCCTCTCCAGAAAATTGAGGAAGATACTCAAAGGAATAACAAAGATAAGTATGAAGGTCATGTGGTAGCCTTAAAGGTTTAAACAACTTATTTCTGATTTTAATTTGAAAAGCAGTGGGTTGATCATGAAGATTAACGAGTTGATGGCAAGGCTCAGCAGGAATAATGGAGGGTAACGAGATTTGAGAAGACTATGAACTATTTTCAACCTCCTCAGGGCTACAAGGGTGATCAATTTCAAGAGCACTTTTATGAATAGGCAGAGGTGAAGACACGAGATCTATATCTACAACATAGGAAGAGGGCATGTTTTCTTCTTCAAAGGATGGATAAATAAAGGAAGTCCTATTATCATCTGGATAAACAAAGCAGAGGATAATCCTCTTTATATGTGAAGGGGAAGAGAGAAATGAGTTGATAAACAAGAACATGATTTCATGAATAAAGCTCATAAACCGATACCTGGTCTTCACTTTCGGTATGTTCATCTTTCTGTCAACAGGATCCTCCCCAGTGGAGTCTTCGATAGTGGAGTCGTCGGGTGCATGTTGCATTCTTCAATGGTTCTGATGTCTGATGCACCTTCATAATCAAAAGCTCGTTGTCATTCTATCCCAGGGAAAAGTCTTCAATTCATTCCCCGACAACGACGCCAAGAATGTAGCACTAGAAGTCACCCTCCGATTGCAGAGAAAGTAAACCTAGTACCCATCACAGTTTTATATGTCGTTGGTTGGTTTTAAAGAGGTCAAATGGGCGCAGATTCAAGATAATATCGTTTTAACTCGGAAAACTGGATTGGTATGCACCTGTAGGTGAGGTCTTGATTAACTTCAGTCAGTAGGTTTGAGTAAGGGTGAATAGACGGAAGACTTTGGTGAGGAGAGTGTAGAGGTTTGTCGTAGACATCAGGTCTTCCAGCAGCCTAAGGAGGAAAAGCTTCAAATACAAGATCCTCTTGGATTCAAAACTTTAGGAAACTGAAGAACATAAATAACAACACTGCAATCAAACATACATTACAATACAGTCAAAATAATCCATGTGAATCCTTCAATCATGGACACTTCAGTATTAGAGGCAAATAAGTTGAAAAAGAAGATGACTTTCATTAAACAAGAAGTCTCAGATCAAAATACATAACTAGAGAACCAAAAGCTTAATCAAAAGTTTACAATACGGGAGCACTGCTCAACCATCGACCTTAACAAAATACTAAAACTGCCTATATATACTTAGAAATGTTGCAACCACCAGGAGTGTGATCGGACCACTATATTAACGTTTTCAATCGTCACCTGCTCTGTCAAATTGTGCAGGCCTCCTCATGTCGGATGCGAACCAGGTGCAGTTATGTGCTTTACAAAAAAATCTGTCCATAAGGAAGCTTCAGATTGACATTCTGCCTTCATCGTCGCTCTCAGCCTGCTTTCCATTTATGGAGTGAGTTGAAGTTTCAACCACCACTCCCATTTCCATTAACTACCTTCATCGAGATCAGGACAAGGCTTGACACCCATGAATGTTCCAGGCAGTGCCCACGACTTCTTCAAGTCAATCCCGGCGCCTCGAGGCCATGCAGATCTTCTTTTGTGACCAATACATATGCTTTCGGTCTTTTGCACAACTCCTCTCCATTGCTCCATCCTACATGCGACCTCAAGCCATGACCTGGGGCTCATATCCAAAGGTGCTTCGGGACTTCACTTTTCGGGAAATTTCACATTACTTGACTACAGATTCCTGATGCCCGATTGACGAAATCGCTCCTCTCAAATCAACGGTCGGATTTTCTATGCATCCGACGACCGCGATTGCTTCCTTGAAAACCTGAGTCACCAATCATGCGCTGGGTACTTACCTTTCTTCTTGGGCCCACCTCCTATGTGACCTCGAGCTCTGACCATGGGCCTAATGCATGGGCGATTCGCGACTTCGCGTTTCGGGTGCTTTGATGTGGGCCACTCCCGACTCACCCGATTTTCGAACTCCCGAACTAGATCTTAGCGAGCGCTAGCTCCCTTCCTATGGACCCCTTCGATGTGACCTCTGCTATGACCTGGGGCCCAACTTTTGAGCATTTCGGGACTTCGCATTTTGCGAAGTCGGAAGTTAGCTTACCTCCTTTCGTTCGATTCCCGATTCTCCAACTTCACTAGTGTCAGATCAATGGTCCACAGCCTTCCACGATCCAATGGTCCAAATATCTTCTTCGTGAATCGAGACTTCGCGTTTCGAGACTCGGGGTCATCTTTGCTCGACTTTGATTTCGGGCCTTTGCTCAGGTGCTAAACTTCGAGCAACTTTGGGATTTCGAGCGCCCACAAGCCACTAATTTGATCTTCTAAGGAATTTTCGTCGTTGAAGTTGTCTCGCTTGTTAGTTTGAATTTCGAGCCCGAAATGGACTGCTCTGAACGCTGCGCTTTGACGCTTCTTGTGCAGGCTGCGAAACTTGGACAGCTAGCTGCCCTTGACAACTATATGTGTTAACATGACCAACAACCAATTGAGCTAACTCCTTGGGCATTTGAATATGTGAAAGTGGACCAACAAATTGATTATTTTTCTTTATGATGTTTTCTTGAATGCAAGTTTTGTTGTTGGGGTTTTGGATCAATGGTTAAGTAGGGATGGTGAAATTCCCTCATCGAGGTTCAAATCCACTAGACACGTGTTCCCCCCTCCTGGGTCATMTCACTCATGTACATAGATTGTTTCAAGTTGTTGGGACTAGGTTTAAGTCTTTGACAACRTTGACAAAATAAATACCCTACCAATGACTTCTTCCAAGGGATCCTCCTTAAGTGTTGTAAGTTGGCTACACTTTATTAWGATATTCTCAAAACATAGGTATACATGCAAAGAAGACATCATATAGAAAAGTGTGAGTCTTTTTAAATCACAATGGTATATGAATACTTGTGTGTATTRGAATTCCAATTTAAGGGAGATCTTAAGGGAGATCTATCCACTTTGTTGGAATTGATGTGAGCTTTAGATGATTTTGGYGAAACAAATACCTCTCCACCATGGAAAATGTAAGTATACCCCAGTGCTGAAATTTCATGTTCACCTTTTTTGGTCAAACACAAAATCCACGACATCCAAATATTTTAAATGTGTTTCAATTTACTTTCATCAAAAATTTATGACGAGACTGACCTTCCTAATTTGTTAACTCATCAAAACTATGGAGATTTAGGAAAGCTTCTCTTCAATCTTTTCGAGCATAGAAACAATATTCTAAAGAAAAGCAAGTAATTCTTTACCATTTTTCTTCATGTTCGATAGACCTGTTAGCACTCTGTAAATTTTGCCTGGCTGATAGACAAACGACAGAGGTAACTATTTCAACCTACTTTAAAGATGGGCACTAGCTTGCTCAACTCAAAGAGGGATCTCTCACATCACTTGATATATCTTTGTCAATGAGTGGCTAGGTTCAAATTGTTTTGGGGGGTTTTATAAAATTTGTTGGCAAAGAAGGGGAGGAACACTAAGGGCTATGGAGTCAAAATTCTGAAATTGAATGAAAACAATGACGAGCCAATAGAACTCTCCAGAGGATAAAGGCTAAATTAGGCAATGAATCTGAGTTATTAATTGAGTTTAAGCAGGGTGTAAGAAGAAAGAGAAAACAAATAACTGCATTAGAGAATTATTGAAATGAATTTTGAATTAGTTAAGAGGAAATTCACACGGTTTAAATTGCTTAAGCCGAGAGCATCACAAGAAGAATTATGAGATTTTAACTATCCAATTTAAACAGAAGACAGTGCAAATGGAAATAAGGAATCACATGAAATACATACGATGAGAGAAGACAAAACTCATATCACCACCATTAGAATCTTTTCATAGAGACTTCAAAAGCTTCTGCATGTATATTCAATTCAGCTCCAGAAAATTACAATAGAGTTTAGAAGCAACAAAAAGGTGCCCTTGCACTTCTGCCAACATTAATTCATTCATAATTTCTAGTACTTATACAATTCAATTACAATGGTTGAAATCGAAATGTTTCAGCTTCTAAAACTAACTATAATAATTTCAATTGACAGTCTCGGCATATGAACTGATTTACAATGATTAAACAAAAAACGTTTCATAGACTAGGAGGGGATCTCTCTGACTGTTCGACTTCCTTTGCGCCATTTGTCTTGCTGTGATTCCCTGTCGAATTTGCCAATTTGGTGACACCTGGAGGTTACTTACTGGTCCCTGAAAAACTGCATTTCGTTTTGCCTAACCGTATGATCTCCTTCCACTGTGAGTCAGAAGGAATATCGTAATCCATCATTTCCTTTATCAGAATCTCTAGGTCAATGCAGGTAGCATAAGACATGGTTGGCAGCCCGGTCTTCACTGTTTTTAACTGATTGAAAATTTCAAAGTCTGCGGCCAAGTGTTCCACCAAATTGGGTCCCTTCAGGCTCTCTTCTAGGCCTTCAAATCTTGAATGATCCATTTTGCACTGAGTGAGGAGAGAATTGTATTCTTCTTGATTGTATAATTTCCCTTTACCATCCCAAAATGGAGGGAGGCACTTGATAAACAATTGTTCATATGTATCCCTAAAGTCCTGTATACTCTGTTCCATTTGCATAGCTTTGGTTTGAACCGATTTGAGCAGATTGTGTTTGGCGATGATCCTCCTGGCCCAAATGATCAATGCAGTTCTATCTTTTACCCCAATGCTTTGAAGATCAACAATGGGCACATGATTCAACAAATCAATAGCGTTCTGGGCCCATTCCGAGAGTTTTTTCGCCAATGTTTCATTAATAACAGTACATCTGTTTCAGGCAGTGATAGCCATGTTGTCTTTGTCATTTATAAAATTCAAATAAACTCTGAATTTAGCAGCTTCAACACCAATAGCATCTCAGATTACATGTTTAGCTCCTTGCAATAGTACTTTGCCCTTCAACCTCGTCTTCATCTTGTTCACCCTCTCTTGCGAATCTTGATTATCCTTTTGAAACTGGGCCATCTTTTCTTCCTTCGTTTTCATCTCTTGTTGCAGCTTTTCTATGACCTCCTTAAGGTTCTTGATCTCCCTTGTCTTTAAGCTTACTTGGGACATAGCCTAAACCAATCCATCGGTGCTTGATACAGATTCTGTATTAGAAGGTACAATGACAACCATATCTGATGTTGCTACCTATCCTTGTGACCAATTCTCTTTCTCTTTTTCTAGCTGCAACACTTTAACTTTGTAATTTAGTGCTTCTTGTCCGAATGTCTCCTTTTCTTGCTCTAGAGAAGCTAGCTCTACTGTCTGTGGATGTTATGTGGAGGACATCTTCAACTTCTTCTTTAGGCTTTGGATCATCTTCTCTTTCTCATTTAAAGAAGCCTTTACCCCTTGAGAGCCATCAGATTCCAATCTTTTGACCTGTGTCTGCCAGGCTTTGCTGGATGATTTCTCTTGCTTCAATTGTCCATCCAATTTGAGTGCATGTATTGTCAGTCTTGAAACCCTCAGACTCAAACTTAGGTAGTCTGAATATAGCATGTCACTGGGATTCCTGTGGAACTTTACTTTGTCTGGGGCACCAATATTTTCATAATGCATCTTGATTTCAGACACTTTATCATCATCTGCCACTGCTATGTTAAATGTCTATCTTTCCACATCCCTGACTGAAAACATGGAAGCCTTATGCTGGGATATCTTCTCTACCTCGGGCAACAAGTCTCTTATTTCACTATTGGCCATACTTCCCTTCACAGCATATTGGTTCTTCTTTTGATTGGTAGACTGCCCCAGGTGTCTTGCTAAATACATGTTTCTTACCGTTGAAAATCCTTGAGCTGCTTTCACTTTGTGGCATGCTTCCTATACCAGCCTCTTCGTTCTTGGTTACACTTTCCACCATCTCCATGCTCGTTTTCTCTTTAGGTTCTTCTTCTTCCAGGTCCACTA
>JASDQU010173834.1:7001-20815 GCA_032191745.1 Picea mariana | reverse complement strand
ATTAATTCCCAACGGTCATTTATTTTAACGTTAAAAGTAATGTTAGGTCCAATCTAGACCCTGTAATCACACTTAAGTGGCTAATCAGGTATTTACCATCGTTGGGGTTTGTTTTGTCACCCATGTCCACACCTCTCATCCTCATCGACTGCTACCGATGACAAATGTGATGTTTGTCCCCAAATTTTTGAATTCTCCCATGTCTTAATGGATATAACCACCAATCACATGTGAGTGCATTTACTCTATGCATACACCCTTGAATGATTCCAAGCTGTATAACACTTTTATTGACTACAAATGGTTAGGAAGGAAGAAAAGGATTTTGTTTTTGTTAAAAGGGGCACTAAGACTTGTATTTTTTCTCATTAGCTCATGAAGGGAAAAAGAAAACCACATATGAAATTATCTGTTATCTCTGTTTGATTGAGGACCAGTCCTGGCCTTTAAACAAGTATGATACTATTTTTCCAATGTTTTTATTTCACTATAAAAGGAAAATCCCAGACCTATGGAAATTCTGTTCCCGTCTCCATCCCAGAGTCATACACTATCTCTGACACCAACATCCATGATCCGTCAGGATTTTTCGAATGACTTATGGTTGAGTTTTTAATTTGCATGAATTAATTGACCATTGGGAAACTTAACGAAAGAACGAGAAAAGAAAAGGAATTATACAACCATTAACATATTTGCAGATCTGAAAAGCAATGAGAAACAACAAACCATAATACATAGGTTGATAACGGAGTTCGACACAACTTTGCCTACGTCTCCGGGCCTTTTCTCTGTGGGGGAGGATTCTTTATTTATGTTCGAAAGCTTGATAGTACATCATTACAATGCCGAATGGTCTCGAGACTGATCTGGTCATGTTCACCCAGATCTCTAGAACCATGCACAAAAAACGACACCTGAAACGGATGTCCGGAGCTCTCAGAAACGGTCCGACAGCATCTCCTCCTCAATGGCTTCCCTGCCTCAAACTGGCTTTGACTTGGCTTCTCCTCAACATCTCTGCTCTGAATTCCTCTCAAAATATGTTCTCATGGCCTCAAAATGGCCTTGGTTAAATAGTGGGGAAGTTGGTTATCCATCCCCAACTTCCTCCATGAATTTAGGCTCAAAAAATGTCTAATAACCCCCAAAAATCATTAATAATGGGTTAATTACATTTAAATTAGCAAAAGTGGTTATAAAATCCACTTTGCAACTATATAATATAGTTAAAACGGGCCTAAGCCCCCTTTGCTGGCACGCGCGCCCCTTAAAAATGGTCACATGGCTCATAATATGGCCAAGCGCTTAGCCCTACGGGCTAAGCACTTGCCTTTACATGTTGGCGCTAGCACTTGGTTCTTGGTTGTATAGCCATGGGACCCGGGCTCAAACCTTAACTCTCGCAACCATTTACATAACCCTTTGAAAAACACATTTTAAACCGCGCATAAAATATTATAACGGTTATAATAGTTATAACCGTGCTATAACGTATCATCCCGCACATATGTTAATGGTCCGCGCTCCCGGTTGTATGGCGGGGTTATATGGTAGCCGAGGGCTGGGGCTTAGGCCCCGACCCTTTTTTCCGCCGGCCAAACCATTTAAACAAACATAAATAATTTATATGCCATGTGGTTAACAAGAATCACCCGCCGGTCTGACCGTTACCCCATTCTCGTCGGTTCGTTGCCCACTGGGAGGTCACTGGTTCGATCCCCGGTGACACCAAACTTTTAAACAACCAACCAACCAATCACCTGGTGCCATGTGGCAGCCTCTAATTGGGCGACGTGGCACCCAACCATTCGCTCGAACAGTGCCATGTCACTTTGCCATGTTAGCTTTCGTACCTTGCCATGTCACTTTCCGTACTGCCCAGTCACTTGCCGCGTTAGCCTGTCACGTCAGCTGCTGATGTCACCTTGCCAAGTGTCACCCTTTCAGTGGTGACACGTGTCACCTCCGGATTGGTCTAGTCGTACGCCAAAAATGCCAAATCTGCCTGACACGTGTCACTGCCTAAGGCTGCCATGTGTCCTGTATGGACCTGCCACATGTCCCGTACGGACCTGCCATGTGTCCTATATGGACTGACACGTGTCCTGTATGGATTGTACGGACAGGTACAGTCAGCATCCAAAAATTTTGCCTGTTTGGCTTGGCGGACATAATGCAATATCTTCTCCATACGGACTCCGTTTGACAAAGTAAATATACCATCGGAATCAGGAAGACGAGACAGACGCAATGGTGTTGGTTTCATTGAATTCTGAACACTTTCATTTTTGAGCATTTTTCATGCCCTGACAGACTTCTGAATCCGATTTCGGATCAATCCATAATAGGATGAAACACTACCTCAATTACACTGAGATCCTGGACATGTTCGATAATGAAAGATTCCCTTTCGATGATCTGGACATTGAGGCATACAAAAATATCAGGAAGAGATGAATTCATACAGTAGCCACTTTCCCTGAGCATTTTCCTTAGAACGATGCAACCAAATGGTGTTTCTCATATCTGAAAAAGGATTCAAGGTTAATACTCAATGCTTCAAGCCTCCCAATCACCTTGCTCAAAGAAGATGCCATCGAGGCTAGGTATTAATCCCCAGAACTAACATTGACCCTGAATGAATATTTTCTCAAACAATTTAGAGTCAACCATGAAGACTTTGAGACCCCTCATGGAAAACTCGTTTTCTGATGAAGAATGGCCAAAGAAAAAGGGTGAAATGTATGTTCCAAAATGGTATCTTAAAAGTACTTATAGGGTGATACATACCATGATATGCCAACTCTATGGCCAAGAGAGTAGCACCCATTTCAGGATGGAATGGTTCCCAATGGCTTACACAATTTCCCAGAATGGCCAAGTGTTCGATTGGGAAACCATTATCTCGTTCAACATCACTCAACACATCCAGGATCCCAAGAACATGAATAATTATGGTTTCTACATGTCGACATATCTAATAGACATTGTGTGTGCCACAAACTCATTCCCAACATTCAACTGATCTTGGATTCCATACAAGGGCCTAATTCACTTTACTTGTTCTCAATTGTGGGAGGTCAATTGTAAGAGGTTTTTCTATGATATATGTGATTACTTTCTGGCCCCCTTACATAAGGCCATCTTTGGTCTCTTCCCACATAAGATCTCTCCCGAGGCTATCAAAGGTTTAAAGGTCATTGAGGATTGGTACATGAAGAAATACTACACTTACATTTAGATATACGGGGCCACGAGGGTGCCACACTTGCTACCCAAGTATGTGCCTGATAAGTTGTTGGCTAGGGATATTGCGTACCAAACCATTGAAAAATGATCCACTACCTACCTTTCAAAAAAGAACAAAAAATATTGGCCAATTTTCCCCATCCAGGTTGGGTCATACTCTCTAGCAAACAAGAAGCATGCTGAAAAGGAAGATGAATCACTCAAGGAGCTATGTCTCTGTCTGGGGGAACCCACCCTCAGAATGTGGTTTATGAGCACATGAAGGCCATCAAATTAGCACCACAAAACATGCATGAGTCTTGGTTCTCAGAGGATATTTTCTGAGGCGCACTGAGTTTCGAGGAAGTAGTGGAAAGGCTTACTACCGAAGTATCCCAACATCAATTGAGAAATGATGAAGAACAAGAAAAAAATCTGATGTTGGAATAGGTCTGAACTGTCCTTCACTAATATAATAAAAAACTAAGCGAAGAAGAGAAAAAGAGAAGATATAAAGAAGTTGAAATAGCTATAAAAGATGACGAGACTAAATAAAGGTACCAACTGTTGAAGAAGAAAGAGGCCAAAGATAAGCAAAACACATTGGAAAAAAGAAGAAGTAAATATTCCCCCTCTTGGAAGGTTGGCACAAGGAAGAAAGAAACAACAAACATAGTTAATCCACCATCAACCACACTGGGAGAAACCAAGGAAAATAATAAGAAGGATAAATTTGAAAGTACAAAAGTCTAAGACACCATTTTAGCAGGTGTTGATGCTATCATCAAGCTAGATCCTGTTAGCAATGTGGTCAATACCCCGATAAAATAATTCACCCCTTTGGATTCAATTCTAGGAATCTTATTTCTTACCTCAGAAGGACTTAGTTTTGAAGGAGAAATGGTTGTAGTTGGATATTATTACTACAACCACAAGACCCAAGCCATAGAGAAGAGGGCCTCCAAAAGGAAAAGGGGAAAGATAGAAGCAAGATAGGATGTGCCCGAAAGGAATATCAAATGGAAATCCAATCGCGATGTAAAGGATATCACTCTATAGGTGGCCTCAATTCTTAGTTCATTTTCTGGGGTAAACATCATGTCATTCCATAAGTTGACCATAGCTCTAGTTGTCGCAAAAGCCAGGATTACAGAGCTGTAAATGACCCTGGTGACCATTGAAGAATTTACTGCGAGTGAGAAAACACAAGAAATTCAACAAGCAAAGTAGGGCTATGAGGAGGAGATTAAAAAGAAATTATAGGCATAGGAGGAATGCCTTCAAATCAAATTCATTGAGTTGATGTCCAGAAGGCCCATGCTAGTGACATGCAGTAGCTTGAAACCTCACAAAATATGGATGTGATGAAACTCAAAGCACAATTGGAAGAATTGAGGTATTTTAATGAAAAGGGTCGAGTCGAATTCCAAAGGGTACAAATGGAGAATGAAGTTTTGAGAAAGACTATAGAATAACACTAAATCCAAACAACGACTCTCGAGGTGGTGAAGACAAATCCTTGGAGAAAAATGAAGAACTTTAGAGCACATAGAAAATACTATTCAATGCACTTGACAAAGTTCTAGTGGATGGATATGAATGGATGAAGTTTGAATCATAGGTGAAAGCTACCTAGGAAAAGTATAAAAAATCCCTAGAATATTACAATGCAATCAAAAAGTGGCAAGAATCACCACCAACAATTGCATTCGTAGAAACCCTGTCATTGTGTTCTAATGAGAAAATAATCTGAGATTGTCGACTTCTGCAGGCATGTATGGAAACAATTGCAGAGGTGTTAAAGATATAGGGACAAGTCACATTATCCTACGTTGAGGTATCGATATCATCAAACAATATTCTCTCGCTTTTTGGAATGGATCCCCTCAGGGAAATCGACAAAGATTCATCAACCTAGACAATAATCGAAGACATGGACACCAAGAAAAACCTTTCTTAGAGAGAAATCGAACAAACCAACGAAATTAATGTGAAGGTTATCGAAAAAATATTGATCCAACCCTCCAAAATCATTTCCCTAACAGAAGATGTCGTGCAACATGTTGAGAAGAGCCTCATAACAAATACCATCATTCCCATGATCAAGAATCAAGCTGACTTGGAGAGGACACAACTACTTCGAGTAGATTCCATACTCGAAGACTTCAAAAACTAGAACGCAGTCATGGACGCGAAATATAAACCTTCAGGGCACCCTTGAAGAATTTCTCTTGTAACTGAAGTTTTGTAGGGTAAATCATATTATTGTACTTATGTCTATGCCCCAATCGAGAAATGGAAGATGGAGCATTGCTTTAGTACCCAACCATTATCAATATGAGTATTGTAGCACAGTCCCATGACACCTCTATAAATGGGATGATTGTAAAATAAAAAGGGATTTTGGTTCTTTGGAGAAGGGACTGGTATTTTTACTATTATTTAAATAAATGACTAAAGAGAGTTCGGGAGCCGATGCGCTTTATGTGTATGACTATGACTATTCATATCCATGCATATATTTTTGTGATTCTGAATGTTATTCTTAGAATTATTTTCTGATTAATATTCAGTGACTTAAAATTGTTATTGTTTTCCTTTATGAATACAATGACTCAGTAGATTAGTTTGTTAAATCAATTTATATTGGTTGCAAACAAATCCTTGGTCAAAATTCTATATTTCTTGTTACATGAATTATTTCTATGTGAGTAATGTCATATTTTACTCTATTCTCCTTACAACTTGCTCCTGACTAGGATAGGTTAGTTTAGAAATAGTTAGAAACTGCATATTAGAATAATAATCATACCATTTATCCTAACTTTAGTTAATTGTAATTTTTATTTTTATTTTTAATTCATCTGAGAACCTTTGGTTCTCAGATTCATATTAGTTAGTATTTTTAGCTAGATTGGTAACCAAGCCAAAATCTAGTCAGAAGTGCTACCCAAAATGAGAGTGGGTCTAATTGGGACCTGCCATCGGGAATTTTCCCTCATCTGATTGAGTGAGTCATTCTGGCCCGTCAAAAATTTCCCATGCCATTCCTTATAAAATCATGTTCCTTAGCCAATTTTGTTTTTTCCTTAGATACGATTAAGATCAACATGAAACCACTGACCAGTGAAGGATATTAGGATTGGTGGTTGAAGTAGTTATAACTACTAATAAATGTGATGCTTGAGGAGACAAAGAGTCAATTGAAAATCTGATAGGAGGGTGTATCTGGATTTCCCCTTTGAATTCAAGATCCTGATTGGAGGTTGCGTCTAATAGTAGGGCATGGTAATCTAGAGGATGGGTGGAAGAAGAGACCAAAGGTGGAAAAAATCACTCAGAGATATTTGGGGGGGAGTTAAGAAAGAGGGGAGCATGGTTCACAAGAATAAAGGAAGAGTTGGAGAGGAAGAGCATGAGAACCAGTGCACAGGAGCCCTGGAGATGGATTCTCATGTAGAACCAGACAGAATAGATCAAGTCTCAGAATCAAAAAAATATGGTATGGTGAGGAAGAGAGACTCACATGCACAATTTTGAGTAGAAGAATAGTTGGGAATTTTTACCTAAGTAAAATAGGAAACTTTCCCAAGAGAGTAATGGTCATGTTGGAATAGAGAAGACCTAGATCAAGACTGGAGCAATAGAGAGCCACAAATTGGTACTTACTGGAAAGAAAATGGAACTAGTAAGGGGAGGTCATTGAGGAATTATGTAGTAGATAAGGGACTCCCTTGTGTAGAGGAAATACACTTGGGAAGGTTCTTGATAAACCTGTGGAGGTCCCAATCTTAGTGGGAAGAGGGAAACTTTTGCTGGTTCCAATGGAGTGAAGGGGAGTAATATTCCTGAACCATTTTATCAATTTAGATATCAACTGAGTTAGTCTCCTTGTGGTATCATGGCTTTCCATCGGGGTGGCATGCTATATGCAACATAGCCTATGGTTGGGAGGAAAGGCTTCCTATAATAGTTAGTTGACTGGTTAAACCCTTCATTGAATAGATAAGTGTTGTAACTTGTTGTGTTTGATGTATGCTTGTTGATGTAGATAAATGATTTATCTTTTTATATGTTGAATGTGAGTCAATAAAAGAATGGTTGAATTCTTGAGTAAAATGGATTATGTATGATTATTTTCACAAACAAGCAAGGTAAATGTGAATTATTAAGTGAGTGGTGTCAATATTTTGAATGACCCTATGAATTGCAAGCCTTTGAATGGGAAGGTTGCAAGATGTAAATAATCACTAGAAGAGTGATGACAAAATTTCCCTGGCATATGGAATTTTTTTTGTGTAGTTTAGGGAGCCATAGGTCCAATGAAATATCTTTCCTTGAAATGGAAAGTTTGTAGGATGCAAATATTCAACCAGATTTGAAGTGGGAATGCCTTATCCATCCTTAGAGTAAAGGTGAGAGTCCAAGAAGGTTGGGTAGAATCCTAGTAATTATGCCTGAGGATAAATTGAGTGGTTAATTCTTGAATCAAGCCATTAAACCTGAGAAAACCCATGTTTTAAGTCAAAAGGATTTACAACTGTTGATTCAGTGTAGTAAGAATATCCTGGCAGTAGATTGGAAGACAAGGGCATCAGAGCATCCAAGTGAAAGGTTGCAGTGGGACTGTGATGGGAAGACTTTGAGCCAACGAGAGTCATTGATCTAATAGAGGGCTATACGGTGAAATCAAGACCGTTGATGACAAGTGTAAGGGGTATATGTTTATCTAAAGATAAATGGTCGGAGAACCAAATGGTGGTATCGAAGAGAGCATGAAGATGAGGGTGTCCAAGGACCATTGATCTATCAGAAGGTGCTTCTAATGATCATATCCATTGGATTTGGTATGATATTTTCTGAGGAAGAAGAGATAGAGCCGTGAAACTCTGTGCGGGTGTAAGACTCCGAATGCACCATGATCTTTAGATAGGGTACACTGCAGACCATTGGATCCGTCGGAGTGAATTGTTGGAGAGTGTCATTTGAAATGGTCTAATATACTCAGAGTGGGTGCACTCCGATGGTGAAGGACTCTGAGAGGAATCTTAAATCGTAGATTTTAGGAAGGGTGTATGAGAAAATTTAAGCCATATATCCATCGTGGGTCCCACTTATGAACATAAGAAAAGGGTCATGATATGGGTGGTAACTACCGATTAGGTAGAGGAACTGATGTTATTAGGGCCATTGGTTTTCAAATCCAAGGATCATTATATTTGTTTGGAATGACCCATCAGAGAGGAGTTGTCAGAGTGGGGATTTAGATATTATGATCCACTGTTTCAATGGGAATGAGTCCAAGTCACTTTTTTTCATTGATTTGGTGGTGAGGAATGATTAAATTCATCTGATTGGGGGTGTTTAGGTCCTTATTTATTGTGGTAAATCCTTATAGGGACCTTTTCTAGTAGTTGTCCGAGTTCAGACGAGAAGCTTCAACAAAGAAACTGATGTTTAAGGGGAAGTTCTCACGTATTAGTGTGACAAATAGGGATCTGAGTCCTTAGCATGAAAGAAAGAAGAAATAAAAAATCCCACTAGATTTTAAGGGAGGATTAGGGGGTCAGGTGTGCTATAGAGTGGTATCATAGTAGATTTGAAACTCTAGGCTTGAATGGATCACCAACATTGAAAAATTGTTTAAGGACACTTTAAATTTTCTTAGAATGCATGTTTAAAAATGTTGATGCAAGGTTTATTGTTTCAGCACGTAAAACATACTGAAAGGGAAGTAGAGGTGAATGGTGCAACGTAGCAAGGAAGATGCCTCACATTTCATAGATGAGGAATCAGATGGTTGGAGGTCCAGATAAATACCTCTAGATTTGGTAGCCATTATCACAAGTATGAGGGAGAATAACGAGAGGCTCATGAGATCTCAAGATAAACAGGAAGAGTTCAATGCAATGCTACTACAAAGTTTTCCATAAATTCATAAGCATCTACAATAAGGTCCAATCACTAGTAATGTAGAATTACAAAAATTGGAGAGGTTGAAAACCCCTTTCAGATGCCAAAAAGCATGGAATAATACATACCAAGGTAGGAAGGAGTTATTCCAAGAAGAGGCATCGAGATACAAAGAAAAATAGATATGGTCGAAACATTTCCATAGAGTCATCCAGTTAGAAGACTACTTTTGAGGAGCTATCTGACAATGATACTGGATCAAGTGTTCCCAGAAAGAAGAAAAAGAGACACTCACATAGTTCTCTGACAGAGTAATTCAATATGGATAAGCACCTAACTTTTATGGATAAATCAATAAAGAAGAATAAGTTGAGGCTTTCCTGTTGGGACCTAGGAAGTATTTTCGAGTACACAACTTCTCAGAAAACACAAAGGTGAAGATAACCATATTCAATCTAAATAGAGGAGCTTCTATATGGTGGGACGATCTCATAGAATTCAAAGGATTGAAAGAGAGTAAGATGACCTAGAAATAATTTGAAAAGTATTTTAGGAAGGCTTACCTATCAGAGAAGTACTTTGATGGGAAGATCAAAGAGTTTTGTTGGCGTAGGCCATTAAAATTCAAGGATATATTGATAAAGATATGGATGAAAATAAAAGAATATGGAAAGGTGTGGTAATTAATGAAGGAAGTTAGGTAATGGAACAAAGAAGGAGTGTGTGTCAGAAAACCAGGAAAAGCAGCACCAAGAAACTAGGATCTTCAGAGAAAGGAAGAAATAGGTGGATCAATGAGGAAAACAATTGGATTTTGGACTAGCTGCGATTAGGAAGTTAGAAAGTGGAAAAATCTAATCTACCTAGGGTTAGTGGGTTAGGGTTTTGGTCAATTTTTTAACAGGTAATTAAACCATTTTTCTAATATAAATATATTGTTGTGAGATAGTGGAGGATATCATATCATAGGAGTGAAGATTATGATCTTAGAGCTAGTTTTTGAGACAGAGCAAGAGAGTTTTTGAGATATATATTATATCAAGCATTGTAATTGAGGGGAAGGTCATAAGTCATGGCTTGTGGAGCCTATTGGAGTTACTTCACACACACCTAGGATTTATTTTTCCTAAGGTTATTCCTTGTTTATTAGTCATTATGCAATCTCCTATATTTTAGGGGAGAATATTCCACCTGGAGAATATTCTCTTTCAGTTGACACTTCAGTTTGACTAGTTGAGTTAAGTTTAGATGTTGCATTGGGATCATCACCATGCAACATTGGGATCATCACTGTTAGCATCCAAATACTAAATTTTCAATGTTCTCTTTGTTGCAAAAATGGGGTTATTCTCGTAGCACCAAGAAGTGTTATTCTTGAGCACCGATATCGTATATGGCAGAAGTAGTACTGAGATTTTAACTCGCCTCATTAGAGAGGAGGTACAGGAAGGTTGGAAGTTCTTATTCCATACACCCTTGATGTATGGCTATGATGCCTTGATTGACATAATTTGGCCTTTAAAGGCTAATTTTTATTAAAGGATTTGCCAAATTGTTTCTTGGGTTTCATTGGCCTTTGCGCAGGGTTGATTTTATTATAAATTCCACCAAAAATTTGGTTGTGCCATAAGGACAATCTCCAGTATTTGAAACCACGCACTTGAAGTCATACAAAACAAGGGTTAGCCACAAGTCACATAAGCCAAACAAGCCAAGCACTAAGACTTCACTCTGCATGCCTCATTGAAAGGCTATGAGAGCATCGATAGATATAAAAGTTGATAGTTCTGAGATCCCAATGCATTGGGGATTATTTTTTTTGAGCAAATATTTAAAATATAATAAAACACAGACAAGTGTACCATGTCGAGATTGTAGGTGGAAGAAAAGGTGTAGATGTCGATTTAGAGAATCTAGTTTCTTGCAGAGTTCGCAGGTGTTTATGGAATCTGTTGTCTTACAACTGTTGTCAATGGCAAGCTACTTGTTTGAAGTCTCAACACCAGGTGTAGGATGTTTGATTGCATGCAGTTCCACTCCGAGTTTTCAGTCACTAGCTTCAGTTTTGGTGAACTATAACTAGTTTCAAACTTCGGCTTGTGCTTTGGCTAAACACAGAGAACCGAGCATTACTACCAGGGAATGTATACCGTAAATCATGAATTCGATATGCAACTTCTTATTCATGATTTCGTTAATGGAAAACGAATCAAAAACCTCCATTTGTGGGATTTCAAGCCTCCAAAATCCTGGGCGGACATAGAAGAATTCAGAGTGTCTGCAGTGTTCATTGACTATAGGTGCTTTGTAGATTAAGAGTGGAAGGCGTTATGGTCTTTGCTAAGAATCATTGGTAAATTCGAAGACACTTGAGTTGCATCCAGGTGATATTTCGATTCTAAATTTGTGGATTCTCCTTGTTTTCATCATTTAATTGATTATTTGGTCTTCCCATGATTGGGGCATAGACAATGAAGCTTCTGAAGTAAAAAAAGTAAATCTATTTGTGCAGTAAGCGGAGTACAAGTAATTGATCACCCATTTATAGGATGGGATTGATGAAATCACCAGGAAATGAGATTTACAAGGTTTTTTGAGTACATCACTTGTTGTGTCTATGTCAATTGCACCCACATCGTTTACAGTTGGGCAAGATATTACTATTCAGATGAAATCATTCAGCAAGCAACCTAGGATTCATTTACAAGAAAAGAACAAAAGTGACAGAACATACGTACTTTATGATTACAAAAAGATAGCTTGGACAGTGCTAATGTGCCAGTTTCATAGAGAATTTCCAATCTAGATCGAAATGCAAAAGGTGTTATCATTGAAAACCCGCCTTCACAGGTCAAGAAGGTTTGGTTTTATAGTTTTTATAGACCCAACAATTGATGACAAAGTTATTTTGGATAAACATACCATTGATGGCCGAATGGTTTTGTTGTTTATCAACAACATATGAATAAGAACATTAATATTGCCTATGTTCCTCCCAGTCAAGCTAGATATAAACTTTCCCAAATATCTCAATTAACAGATTTTTAGGCAATCTTTGGGTCATTCAAAGATATAGATGGCAATGAGATTCACATCTTCAGGAAACGTTTAATAGTTTAAGGATGAGAATGAGATACATAGCAGGTAGACCCGGTTTAAAAGGCAATATTAAAAGGGAATTTGACCTCAAAATATCAACAGTCAAAGAGATATGGCAGTCAGTCAAATCTAGATGGAAAAAGGGTCAACAAATACACAGATGGTAGGGCAGATGGCAATCAAAAATATCATTTCCATATTTTCAGCAGTGAATCAATTAGTTCCACATCTCCAGATTTTAAGAACGTAGATAGTAAGGAATTTGACTTAGTTGTTCTAGATTTCTTGCATAAATATCATAGATTGTTTTTATTCTTGGGTAATTATTATGATTATTTCCTAGTAGATAGGAAGGATATGTTGATCGTATCTTGCTATTTAATACAACATTTTGTAAGATTCAAGGGGAGGCCCAAGAGGGTTAAAGAGACACCAGGGACGCTGGACTGGGATTCTGTTTTATGATTGTAAAGAAGGGACTATTTCATTTCGCACTCAATGCTACAGCCCTTTTGATGAGCAGATTTTCTCCTCTAATCTCTTTCTTCTTTTTCTTACTTGTAAAACATGTTATCTCTACAATGCACTGAAATTATCTTGTTATGTTGATAAGGCAGTGAAGATTTCACTATTTTCTTTCACATTTCCAGACTTGTTTTTAAGTACTCTGTTCTCTGTTTCTGAATGACATTTAGGATCATAAATCTTCCTATGTGAGTGAAAAGATTGGACATTTGCATATTTCTTTCATCTTATGGTTTTATCTTCTTTATTAAATTGACTACCATTGAATAAGTAAGTGGGATCAACCCTTGTTTACAATCAGAGATTGATATTCTCTTTCTTCATTTACTGCCAACACCTCCAACCTTTGCAAAAAAACCATACACATTTATTCATAAAATAATTGTAATAACTGAAGATGTGCTAGGCTTGACCCTATAGCAGTCAAGGAGCAACTTCTAGCACTAACATCTTTTGGCGCCATTGCTGGGGACGGAAACACAAAGTATTTATCCCTGGGAGAATGACAACGATCAGATCTGCTTCTTGATGGTGAACATGAAGGGGACAGATACACGACTGCAGATCTTTCACCATGGCGACTCCATTGTCTAAAGATTAATAGGCGACCCCACTGGATCCAAGCATGGAAGCCATTTTGGCTCAAAGGTTTTCTTTTTATGATTTTTCAGATGTCATTGGTTTTCCAAACCCAATTCCTAGGAGAGATGAATGGGAAGGTACCCTTCCTACATTTAAAGGCGGAGATTGGGAGGTTTCGGCTGATCATTTGCTAGATTTTCATGACTTTATTCATGAACGTCAGATTGTGCATGAGGATCTCAAGATCAAGATTTTCAGATACTCATTGAAGGGAGCAGCCCTTGATTGGTGGGTAAAATCATGAAGATGGGTAACACTTTTGCTTGTTTTATGACAAAAAAAACTGTATTTTCACAAGTTCTTCAACTTCCGGCATACAAAAGTATTTTTTTTATTTAGAATTTCACTTTACAGTAAAAACAAAACTTGTGAATAATTTTGTTATATTTCTAATGACTATTTTT
>JASDQU010173833.1:0-17750 GCA_032191745.1 Picea mariana | reverse complement strand
ATTGTGATGAGCAAAGGAATTTGCAAGATAGATCATTGATTTGTACTAGATTCATTTGTTATGATTTAGAAGGAAAGAACATACATTATGTTAGTCTATTTTGAATATACACAGAGCTTAGAGATACACAGTGCTAAGTAGACCAAGTATAGCTATCTGGAATGCATAGTTGTAGAGGACCAGCACATGGCTTGATAATAGAGCAAGCATTAGGTCAAACTATTTTGAATCCTTATGCAGCCTTATACTTAGTGTAGTTAAGATGTCGTGTTGTTTATCCCTCTGTGAGGAACCGATACAGGGCATCATCTCGCATGGTGACACTTTTGCAGTTGTGATTTCGAATAGTTATGCATCTGTGATTGTGGACATCACGTAGCTATGTCTTTGGTGCTTTTTGCAGTTTGTTTTTGTGTTGTGTAGTGGAAATTTGGTCTGTTGGAAATTCTCTGGCATTCTTAAATGTACTATCCACACTATAATCCCCAATTCAATTAATGTTTATGTAGATATAATAAGTGGCTATGGCCGAGTGATGTAATATGTGAATTGTATTTCAATGTTTTAATAATAAAATTTGATACCAGTTGCTAAGGAGACATGGACAAGAGATAGGGGATAAATTAATCCACAAGAGAGGGGAGAGTATAGGATAATGGCCAAGAGGGGTCCAAGGGGGAATTGGCCATGTATATTAAATCCACCCATTTTCCTAAAAACTCTATTTGTATATGAACCTTCTAATTTCTGATTGAGTGTTCCCAAAGTCAATCATTGAATACATGTAAGAGGGTGGGTATGAGTAGTCATGTCCCATAGTTATTGGGCACATGGGGGTTGAGTACAAACATCTTGGGGAAGTGCGTAAGTCAAGAAAGCAAGCCAAATGAGAGAAATTTGGATGGGTTGCGACATTAGTTTTTACACATTGAGTTTTTGTGCATGAGGAGCAAGGAAGAGAGCTTGGAGCCGATGCAACCATGGAGGGAGAATTTTAGAGCAAGTTGGAGTGTAGTGGAGTGTATTTGGAGCTAGAAATTGAAGAGTCGGGTTTTTAGTCCTGAAGAGTGAACTCCTAGGCGAGTTGCACTAAAACAACAAGTGTTTTCTATTGTTTGTTGGTAGTTTTCCTAGCAACAGTTTCCCTTGAGTTCCCATTTGAGAGATTCCTAGCTACCTATGTCAGAGAGACCCTGATAAATGAATCGGATGCCCGAGGGACTGAGATCAATGAAGGGGTACATTCCTTGGGTTAGGCAGGTCAAGAGGAAGAGAGTTGGTGGGAAATCGAGATAGATGTAGAAAAATACCAGTGGGTTATGATTTTTATGAGTTGTGAGTGGACTGTGAGAGACCACCCTCTTTTTTGGATTCCTAGCCTCATCTCGAGGGTGACTAGTTGTTGATATTTGGAACAATCAGTCTACGATTTGGTGGAACGTTCGTCCCAAGTAGCTCGTTGCACAACCATTGTTAAAAGATAAGTGTTTATCTATTTTTTGTCTTGTATTTATGAGCTAAATTGTTGTGCATGATCTTTGTAAATGAGAATGATATATTTGTTGTTGTAATGAACTATTTACTACATTCATGTGCGTTCTTATCATGTTGTAGATGCATATATTTTATGGTTAGAGACAGTAGCTAAGTATGTTTTAATTCATAGTTGAAAGCTAAGGAAATCAATTAGTTGTAAAAGAATTAAAATAGTTAACAAAACTTATGTTTCTATGAGTGTTTTGCACCTTAATGTCCCTCGGTTGGGCTGGGGGACGTTACATTAAATTAATTAGTTTTTCTTTAATATTAAGTTAAATTTATTAAAATTGAATATAAATAAGAAAATACATTCCCGCAACTCTACAATTCAAATAGTTATCAATGTCATCAATAATAGATTGTTATGCATTGATAATATTGATAACTATTAGACTAAGTGTTGTTGTGCAGGGGATATACATGTGTGGAGGTGCAGAAGCTATCCATATTGTCTTTAGAGTTTATTAGTCCTTGCGCAGGCCTATACCTGTGCGGAGTTGCGAAGGTGCAGAGTGCGGACTATATGTTCTTTAATTTCATAACCTAAAATCTAAAAAATGAAAATAAAGTTACATATCAAATTATGAAGCAAGCATCGTTAGCTTAGCTGTTAAGTTTTTAGATTTGTACAGTAGTGTAGGCAGATACAAAGAATTATTATTCTTATGTATTGGTTATCGTTCTGGTTGTCATAATTTTTTTACTATCTTACTCCAATATCTTCAAAGATATATTATCCTAGACTATTTTGTCCTCGATTTGATTAAGTAAATTCATGAATGAGCATGGAGAAAGCATTGCAGGAGAAATCATGTTACTTATTTCTCTTTAATGTATGAATGTTTGACAAACAAATTGTGAAATATCCCTTGAGACATCCCTAATTTTAAACTAAGTGTCAAGCAAACTATCAAATATCCCTCGAAACGTCCCTAATTTTAAACTAAGTGTCAAACAAACTATCAAATATCCCTCAAAACGTCCCTAATTTTAAACTAAGCATCAAATCAAATAAAAAATCAACGAGGGGATTTACGAAATAGTTACATGGCTTGATTATTGAGGTAGTAATAAAAACATTATTATTTAAATCAAAAATTGATTTATTTTTATCTTTTGAATAAGGAGATTACAAAATTATCAATTTCAAAAAAAATAATGACAAAAATTTCGAGTTCTTATGATAAGATGTTATTAAAACCTCATAAAGGACATGAGTAGGGAGGAATGTTTTATTCCACATTAATGCAAAGTGGGATCCATAGCTTTCTCAAACAATAGACATTATGAATATTTATTCCCACTTTCTATAATGGGTATGATTTGGTCGACATATAATGTTTTATAGAGTACACAATTTATATAATAATAAACTAACAAATGTTATCGTGATAATCATTTGTTGCATGTTTATGTGTTTACATATAGATATCTCGATACATGTGTATATTCACATGAATATATATATATAGAATTATTTATTTATATAACATCATAAATTATTAATAAAATTTAAATAATTTTAAGAGTATATAAAATTATGATAATGATTTTTTTAATATGTGTAAATATTTTTTTTTAAAAGGTGTGGAGGATAATTTGTAATCTTAGAGGTCATATCATAATCAATTATGCATGAGGTTTAGGATTTATGACAAATAATGAGGCAGAGGCTTATTCCCTCTTCGAAGATATCAGACTGGCCCAGTGAATTGGGGTTCAAAAGCTAGAAATTTGTGGAGATTCCATGATAGTAATTAGGACGATTGTTCAAAGGAATATTGTGGGAGGTAATGTATAATTTGGCGTAATGTCAAGATATTTATCCCTCTTAAAAAATCTTGATGAATACTCTCTTTTTCATATTAAAAAAGGCCTAAATTTTGAAGCAAATCAATCGACTAAAGAGGCGACTAGCATAGGGAAAGAAGAACTCATGGTCAATGGAAGTGTTAGGCTTCTCCCCATCCCCTAAAAGTTCATGAATTGGGTTTTCATCAAAGTGAAAAGTTGGTGGTATGTCAGATTAAATGCACCAGACCTCGCACAAATCAAAGACATAGTATCGAGCTCGACATTCACTCTAACGCATGTAGGTTCTTCCAGGCTTCGACACAATGAGTTTGTTGATTCATTCCAAACATTTTTGTGGTGATAGTTGCATCATCCAACTCCATATCGGTGTCCCTTCCCTCCCACTCCTGGGCATTCTCTCGACCATCTGGTTCCATAATCTCCTTTCTGAAGGTTTTCATTTCCATTTTTGTCAATCTTTGAGTCTGTTCAGGGTTTTTGCTCTTGATTCTGAGGATAGTTTTGTTTCTATTATGCTTGGGATTCATTCTATAAGTGGGGTTTACTTTGCATATGGGTGGAGGTTGGGTATTTTCATACGCAGTGAATTTAGTACTTATAGGATTTTATTGGCCTTTCTCTTTGTTGTTTCCTCCTTCTTCAACGGTCACGGGTTGGTATAATTTACCCCATGAACTCTGATATTTGGGCCCTCACTTGTCCTTTCGAAATTCAGGATTTTCCGCCCCCTCTAGTTTTTGGGTCCTTCTAATTTGAGCCATTGGAGTTTAATCCCGCTTCACAAGTACCTTGTGGTGCCATTTATAGTCTTGTATAGCCTTTGGGGTTAGGGAGGAAAGTTTCAATCAACCCAAAATATATTACGTGTAGAGGTTCTTCAAGATATAAGTCCTCTTCAGGGTTCCTTCCTTACAGGTGGTGGTATTTATTATGGTCTCTTTGGGGCCTCAACTCTAAGGATTTTAGACGATTTTTGTTTTATAGTTCAGAGATTACCCCTCTCATCATAGATCCTTCCTAGAGAGACGCTAAACGCATCCTACGAAGGCACGAAGACATGGCCTAAGAAAGTAGAGTGAATTTCAACCAGGTTATAAGAAAGGTAAGCGGTATTGAACATTTAATTATGGCCCTCCTGCAACATATTGAAACTTTGGAACATAAAAGACAGAGAACCAACACCATTGAGAAGACCATGGTGGAACTCCTTCAACACGTGGAGACTCTGGAGCAAGAATGTCAACATCTAAGAGCCATGGTAATGCCCCAACAATGCAATTTTGGTTCAAACAATTATCTTTTAGCAGAACCAAAATCAGAGAATCCTAAAGAGACATAGGGAGATCAAGAAATGGTACCAATGGAAATCGAAGAAAATGTACCCAGCTAAGGTGAACTCCAGAAGACACCTGACAATAAATCAGTTGTTTAAATTATGCATTTTAAATGTAACCTTTTGCTTGGTGAGTATGTCAAATTATATAGCAACATGTTTGCTTGAATGTTTAAGGAGGTCTCTAGTCTTTTAGTATTAAGACAGTAGTGGAGGACTCAAACTTATTTGAGCCAATTTTTTATCTATTTTGATTGTTGTTTTTCCTTGCAACATCTCCCTTTATATATAAAATATATTCAATTTCTTTTTAAAAAAAATATTATTTATTTACATATATGAAATTATGAACTTTAATTTTACATTAACATGGTTTAAATACTCATGTTAACATGGAGTAAAGAGAATACATGGTGGTAGAAATTTATGTGAGTGAAGAGATTAATGCTACGCGTATGTGTCAAACATTGTGAAAGATGTGAAGGGTCTCATTTATTACATATTCAAATTACGAACCAAATATGCATAAGAAGAGGAAGAAAGGAGGAAGTGGAATGTCAAGAGCCACAAGTGTTGAGGTGTCAATTTGATGGTCAATTTCTCAAGGCCATAACTTTTGTATAAGAGCATTATAACTTTTGTATAAGAGCATGGTTTGGGGTGTTCCATGCATCGTTGGATAGTTCTCTAAGATATCTACAAAGTGTGAACCACCATAGACATAACTATATTTATGGTCTATCTCCAAAAATATATTGGAAAGAACCCGACTGAGCCTCGAAAGTAAAAAACCCAAATCCACCTGAAATTTCCCAAACCTATCCAAGAGCTCTAAAGGTTCTAAATGGTGACATAGATCACATCTGTTTCTATCTTTCATAATTCCATGATGATTTTCAAAGATGAGCTTGCACAAATAAGGGAGTTGCTAAGCCATGAGAAAGATCTCATAGGGTAATGGACCATAAATGACCTAAACTTGTAATTATAAGAAATATTCAAAAAGTGATAATAATAAATATATTGATATATGTATATTAAAATATTATAAATGGTGGTATTAAAGAACAATGGTATTTATCATAACTATTTGGATTCCTCCCTTAGAGGAAAATTCATGATTTGGTAGAGGGGTGGTAGGTGTGGAGGGATCCTTTTTGATCTTATAGGAAAAATAGAATTATCCCATGCTTGGGGGCTTGGAATATCCACTAATAACCAGGAAAAGGCTTACGCAATGTTGCAAAGATTGAGACTAGCACTAGGTCATCATATAACCTCTCTCATAGTTGTACGTGATTCTAATGTCCTCATTTAATCAATGCACAAATATTCCCTTCCATATGATTACAAAATTGCATTAACATTAGCCAAGATTTCACAAGAGGTTTCAAGGTTCTATAAAATAAATTTATTCCAGGTGTTAAGGGAGAAAAATACTAACATTGATTCACTTGCTAATGAAGCTATAAGGTTAAAAATGGGGGTTTTAAGGTTTAATGGCTCATTATCCTATCAACCCATAGCTTAATCAATTCCATCCACTAAATGGAAAGTACCATCAAATTAATGAGACACATGCCATTCACGCGCCAACTCTACTACCCAAGCTTGGCCATAAACACAACGAGACCTACACCCTCTTTGCACATGCTTAGCTTGGTGTGAAATTTCTTTTTTGAATTGGTAACGGTTTTAAATCTTGGTTGAGGTGGGATAATGGCAAACCATATCAGGGAGAACAACATGGCACACTGGATATCTCTCCTCCTTGCCACCAGTCGCTAGGAATGTTATACAATTCTTTGTTTGTGGTCTGTGGGTTCAGAATTTCGTAGGCTCTGTGTGTATGGTGTTCTATTTTTTCTAGTCTAGACGCACTTTGGGGTTGGGTTTCTTATCCCGTATGGAACACTAGATTTACATTTGAATATTATATATCTAATACTCTGATTATTATTAAGTGGACTAGGCACCATGGTATCTAGCCTTGTTTCCCTATGGTCACTATTGACTATTCAGAGGAATCTCTATGTTTCCCATTACATATTTTCTTTCTCAATTGGCTCCAATTATTTACTCCACATAGGTCACCCGAACTCACCGTTGCAAATATGGATTACTGAGAACAACAAGAAATGAGTAGGAATACTTTAAGGTCAATTATTCAAGGTAATATGCCTTTCACTTTCACAATTACAACCAAGGTACATCAAAACAAGTAGAAGGTAGGCTCCCATGTTGCTTCCATTATTGGAACTCTTGTCCAATTAAAGTAGAAAATTGCAAATCTTGTGGCAGAATGTGTTATGCTAATAAATGTGATTGTCCATTTGAGAAAGGATGTTTATTTAGGGTATTCAATATAGAGGGTGTCAATCAATTATCGATAGGGATAACACAAAGAGGAGGATACAGTTCACTAGTTGTTTGAATACATGAAGATAGGAGAACAAGAATTAGTGTCAACCAATATAGGCCTAGAAGAGTCCACCAACCACCACATCTTCTAATCAGGATATGTTTTTTGAAGTTATTTACATATTCTAGCTTTTATAAAATCTATAGTAGCAGTAAATATTGGGAAAATAATTTTTCCAACAGACAAATGTAAACTCTATATTCAGGTTTGGGTCTTCCTTTCTTGTTTATATTTCAAAGACATACAATTGGATGTACTAATGTTGTTTATCCCAACTACAACCATTTTTCATTAATATAATTTTCCTAGTATCAGTTAAAAAAAATAATCATATGTGATAGAGCAACCCAAGAAGGAATGCACTTTATTAAGGCAAGAAAATTATCACAATGGTGTTGAAGTTAGATCTCTTCAAGGAATATGATAGAGAAATTTGGCTATACCTCAGGTTAATGCTTATTCACATTGGATTTTAGGTTCAACTAGTTATTTGGATTATGAATTGTCTCTCATCTATCTCTTTTGTAATAGTAATCCATAGTTTAGCCTCTTCTTTTTCAAGACCTACAAGAGGTCTCGGGTAGGGATGGACTTTGGCACCCTTGTTGTTTCTAATGGTAGAAAAAGGCTTAAGAAGAACCATATCATAGGCCATGAGGTCATGAGAGATAAAATGTATTAAAATAGGAGGGTCTCTATACTTGGCCCATTTAATTTTTGTTGATGATGTTCTGCTTTTTTGTAATGCGTCAAGAAGAGATGCCAACAAGCTGAAGGAAATTTTAGACCATTATTATTTAGCTACAAGTACAACAATCAACATGAAAAATTATTTTGTATTCTTCAATGGGATAAAGGATGTCCAAATCAAGCATATTCTTAAACTTTTTCCATTCAAATGCATCGATCTCCAGCAAGGCTTCAAATATGTAGAGTTATTTATTAAACTTAATGATTATGGAGTACATGATTGGAAATGGATTTTGGAAAAGTTGGAAAAATGGATTAATATGTGGTATAAAAATTGGTTTTCTTGAGGTGGGATATTAGTGCTTGTCAAATCCATTCTAGAGGCAATATTGGCTTACTTATAGCACACTTTATCCTACACCCTCAAAGGAATATTGGAAAAATATCAGGAGATTAAGCTTCAAATTTCTATGGTCGAGAGATAGGGATAAATAAGGTATCGCTCTAGTAAAGTTGAAAATAATAGCAAAGCCAAAGAAACATGGAGGATGGGGTTGAAAAATATCTTTCACTTCAAAAAATCACTAACAACCAAAATTATATGGAGTTTGATTCCAAATGAAGGGTTGTGAAATCAAATTACTATTCAAAAATATGTTGAACCTAGATCCATAGAAGAATGGATAAGAAGCCTAATTAATCCTATCAATAATGAATCTATAGTTTAGAAAGCAATGGTCCAATCCTTCCAATTGACGGGAAATTGGTTATCTTGGAAGGTTAGAAATGGGGAAAAGGTTAGAATAGGGTCCCTTGGATAAGCAATGGGAATGAAACTTCCATAAACCTTGATAAACTCCCTTCACAATGCATACCTCTTCAATATGGATCAAGCACACTCACCATAAAAATTATCCATTTGGAAACAAGACTAGAAAAAAGTAAAGGAGATAGATCTATAAGAACAAGAAAAAATTCAATGGGAAGCCTATGAAGATAAACTAAAATAGAATCATGTTCATGTAAAAGAAACAACTAATGTGGTCGACAACACAGGTGTTCCAACAAAGGATGAACACCTTCAGTAACCACTCACATAACCATATAAAAGATCAACACACCGATTTTTTCATGTGGTAAAACCCCCATGGGGAAACATCCACGACCCCAGCCAACGTGGCCACTTGGAGCAGTTTATTAATGCAAAAGAAAAAGATTACAGATATATTTTACAAGAGAGTTTCTCACAATCGATCATCGGAAAATGACCCTCCATGATATTTAAATAGAGATCATGGACCAATAATGTGTTAAGCCACGGATCAATGGCCATTAAGATCAAGGAGAGTATGAACCGTCGGATCACTCTATGTCGGGAACATATCGTGATCGTTGGATTTCCTAACTACAAATGCATACTAATGCATACTAAAGAAACACACTAATAAACACACTTTTACCTAACGACACATTAGACCAAGTAGATCTTAACTAACTCCTAAGTGTCTAAATATCCTAAAATCCCCCCTTAAGAACAACTTGGGATAGGATTGAAGGATTTACAATGTTGACACAATAGGAGAAGGAAGGAGGAATTAGAGTCTATCCTCCCTTAATTACATCTTCATGAACTCCTAACATAGATCGAAGTTTGGAAAAATTCACTTCTGTAAGAGACTTTGTGAAAATGTCTACAACTTGATCTTCTGTAGGGAAAAGGAGCACTTTAATAACTTGATCATGAATGAGTTTTCTAATGAAGTGCATGTGTAGCTCGATGTTCTTGTTGTGCTGATGTTGAACTAGGTCTTTGGCGAGCTGGATGGCACTCTAATTGTCGCACCAAAGGCTGGTCAAATGTTGTTTCTCGAATCCAAACTCTGAAAGGATCCCTCGAAGCCACAAGGCTTCCCGACTTGCATTTACCGTTGCTCGGTACTCTGCTTCTGTTGAAGAAAGTGCAATAGCCTGTTGTTTCTTACAGGCCCAAGTGACAGGTTCTGAACCAAGGATGAAAACATAAACTGCAGTAGACTTCTAATCATCAAGGTCGCCGACCCAATCTAAATCAAGGAAACCAACCAATAAAGGAGTCCCCCATGAACTGTAATGTATCTCGAACTGAACTATACCACGGACATAGAAGTGTATCATTTTAGCTTCTTTCCAATGGATTTCATGGGGTGTTTGCATATACCAAGCAACAAGACCAATAGCAAAGGAAATATCAGGATGGGTATGAGTCAAGTATAAGAGATTACCAACTAACTAACGATACAGGGTGGCATCATCTTCAAGAGAAGTACAGGTGGCAGTGAGATTAACTCCAGACTGGAAGGGAGAAGGGGTTGGTTTACAATAATCCATGTGAAAGCGATGAATAAGGTCACAAGCATACTTAGACTAGAAAAGAAAAATTCCTTCATTGGTTGGAAAAACTTGGAGGCCAAGGAAGTAGTGCAAAAAACCTAAGTCTGTCATTTCAAATTTCTTCTTAAGGCTGGTTTTCACATGGTTTAAAAGTTTTGAGTCACTACCAGTAAGGATAAGGTCATCAACATAAAGGACAAGGATTATGAGATGGCTTCCTACTTTCTTAGTATATACATTAGGATCATAATGGCATCTAGAGAATTCGATGTCAATAAGAAAGTTGTCCATTATGGCATACCAAGCTCGGGGAGCTTTCTTAAGACCATAAAGAGATTTCTTAAGGCGAAAAACAAGGCTAGAGTCATTCTGGACATAGCCAGTAGTTTGTTCCATGTATATTTCTTCTTTCAAATCACCATGCAAGAAGGCAGATTTAACATCATCTGATGGACCTCCCATTTATGTGAGGAAGCAAGGGAAAGAACAAGGCAAATGGAATTCATTTTGGCTACAGGGGCAAAGGTTTAATTATAGTGAATTCCTTCAACTTGGGAAAATCCTTTGGCAACTAACTGAGCCTTGTGTCTTTCAACACTTCCATCTGATGCATACTTAGTTCTATAGACCCATTTAAATCTGACAAGCTTTCTTCCTTTTGGAAGAGGTACAAGATCCCAGGTATTGTTTGCCATTAAAGAATGATACTCTTCATTCATTGTTGTATCCCAATCTGGATAACCAGAAGCTTATGTAAATGTCTCTGGACCATGAGTTTCTGAAACTTGAGCCAAAAGAGAAGAGGTTCACTGGAACTGTGAACGTGTCTGATGCTGATCTGAAGGATCACCGACATGATCATCGGTTGCTTCTCGTGTTGAACAGACCCATATAGGAACCGGTGGAGTTGGTGTTGGTTCAGGTTCAAAGGACTCATCTGGAGGAGGGTGAGCAGGCGGAGGTGGATTTTCATCCTCACTATCATCATCTGAAGAAGAAACCAAGTCAAAAGAAGGCACAAATGTCGAAGATAGCTCGCAGACCGAAGAAGGCACAACCGTCGAATTAGGTTCGTAGGCCAAGATATTTTCATCAAATTTAACATCTCTTCAAATAATAATTTCATTACAATGTGATTGAAAAAAGTCTGTAACCTTTGACATCTTCAGAATAACTAACAAATATACACTTCTCACTTTTAGGCTATAATGCTTTCCTTTTCTCACCAGGAATGTGAGCCCATGCTATACTGCCAAATACACGGAAGTGACTTACATCTGGTTTAATTTTAGTCCAAGCTTCTTCTGGTGTTATATTTTTAAGAGCATTTGTGGGAGTGCAATTTACTATGTAATTTCCATAGTTGATGGATTTCGCCCAATACTTTAGACTTAATCCCTTAGATTGGATCATATAATTAGCCATTTCTTTTAATGTGTGGTTATTTCTCTCAAAAACACCATTTTGTTGTGGTGTATATGGAACAGTGTGTTGCATTTGGATGCCCTGTGTAGTGTAGTAACTTGTAAAATTATTGTTCACATATTTGCCTTCATTATCTGTTCTTAAATTTTGAATTTGATGTCCAGATTTCTTTTCTACAAGGGCCTTGTAGGCAAAAAACTTGTCAAAAACTTCGCTCTTGTTTTAAGAAGTAAACCCAAGTACGTCTGGAAAAATCATCAATGAAAGTTAAGAAATACTTGCACACAGAAAAAGAAGGGGAAGAAAATGGACCACACAAATCACTATGAACAAGCTGCAAAGGGCCCGAAGCGTGCCAAGAGGCACGTTTGTCAAAATTGTCCCGGTGATGTTTGTTGAGAACACAACCGGCACAAACACCATCTCTGCATGAAACAGGAGGAAGACCAGTGACCATCTGTTGATTACATAGTTTTTGCAATGAGCGATAGTTTAGATGACCAAATCACTCATGCCAAAGTTTGCTCAATTCATCGCTATGAGCAACAAAAACTGATGAAAAATATGATGACCCAAAGTTGTCAAACTTGTACAACCTGGTAATATCATAAGCAATTCTGGTTGCAAGAACATGCTTAGGATATTTTAGATCCTTGATTACAACTTGGTGAGGTGAAAACTCTACGGTTTTACCTTCACCTGAATGAGTGACTTGATATACTGATAGAAGGTTACAAGAAAGACTTGGAACACATAATACATCATTGAAATGACCATTTTCTACTTGAACTGTTCCAGATCCTACAACACTAAGAGATCTATCATCACGAACAAATATGTTATTGGTGTTAAATTCATTTAGAGAAGAAAATATGGCTTTATCCTTAGCCATATGATAATATGTTCCTGAATCAATAAGCCACTCATTAGAAGAAGAAGTAGAAGTTGTGTTGAAGGAGAATCCAGAAGTGGAAAGTGCATGTCCATGAGAAGAATAAGAAGAAGTAGAATCAATATTGATGTTGTGCTTCTTCACCGCTGCTTCTAAATTTGTCATCTTTTTGAAACATCTAGACTCATCATGACCATCTTTATCAAAAAAGTTGCAATGTCTGTCAGTCTTCTTATTCTTATATTTTGCTCCTTTGTCACCATGAGGAGCTGAAGCTGTTTAAGCGGGTTTGGGACCCTTATGGTGCTTGTTGTTGTAGCGAGGATGTTTCTTCTTAGGATACTTGGGTTTATCTTTATGCTTGGCAACTAAGGCTTTGTCGGAGGTACCTGCAGTGTTGATCACTCCAAGTTGTACAAGATTATCTTCCTCTCTAATCAAAGCAGCACAAAAGGAATCAAGAGTGGGTTTTTCATAAGATTTCCCTAGAGCCTCTCTCATGGCATAAAAGGTAGATACAAACACAGAATATGCACTACCTAGATTAGAAAGAATAAGATAGATGCAACGCTCTTCCTCCATTTTTATCTTACATTCTTTGCATAAAATTCTGAGTGTTTTAAAATTAGATAGATAGTCTCCAAGGAAAGAAAAATCACTTGGAATCAAGGTTAGTAATTGATTTTCTAACTGTTGTGCTCGAATAATATTGAGTTCACCAAACACATATTCAATCTTTTCTCAAGCTTCTTCGGGGTCATCAATTTCTTAAAGGTGGTACCTTAAATTAGGAGAGATGGACATTTTGATTAATCCATGTGCTTCGTCACTCCTATTATCCCATTTTACTTTCTTATCATCATCATTGGGTGTTATTTTATTTTCCAAGGTAATCCAATACACGCCTTTACTTCTTAATAAATCTTCCATATGAGATTTCCATTGGAAGTAGTTGGTGCTGGTAAGCAAGAGATTACTTGTATAATCCATATTAAATATGCAGATAATATGGATTTAAAAACTAAAACTGATAATCTAGATGGAAAGAGCTTAAAAATTTATGTGGTTTTAAAAAAAACGACACTGAAAACGGACTTCGGATGTGAGAGTTATGCCCTTTTAAAAAAAGGCATAAACGGTAACCAAATGACCACGTGATAGTGTAAGTTGCTTTATGAAGTGACCCAATTTTATAAAGAGAAGTGGGGATCACTTTTACAATGACGTTAATTTATAACAGAAAAGTTTCATGCAAGATAAATAACTCTAAAATAAAATATTAAATCTATTTATAGTCATTCACTTTTATACTTGAAGTGAAATACACTTTACAATTTTAGCATGAACTTTTTCAAAAAAAGGTAACAAAAGAGAGACTTGAACTCAAGACCTCTTACTTAATAAGGCAACTTTTAACCAAATGATCTAGCAAAACATATTGTAATGTTCAGAAGGAAGATTGGGGGAGTTGTTGTTGTTGTTGTGGAAGACAACCTTGGAGAGCGTGCTAAAAAAAACTCTTTTCACACAAGAAAACAATTTCTCTTCTCAATGACAATAAGGGTTAGATCTCTGTTAGCTTGCCCGGAAGATGCACCTTTTCCTATATTTTTATGATTTTTTGAGATCACACAGGGCGCGGGGCAAAGAGAATACGCAGATCTAAAAGAGTAGCAACCCGGAAATAATAATACAAAACCGAAATAAAACCAAAATGCTACTCTACAAAAAAATTAAAAATGTTTATTCAAGCTTTATACCTCCGGATTTGACTGTAATGGTCTTATCTTGGGCAAAGGGAAACCTTTTCGAGTCAAACAAAAAGTGTACTTCGGACGCAATGGAATAATCCTCTCAGCCCAGAAATTTACGAAAATGAAAGAAAATGGAGATGAGGCAAATCAGCTTCACGATCTCGATCTACAACAGGAGCGGGTCTTCAAACAGACTCTGATACCATGTTCGACAACACAGGTATTCCAACAGAGGACGAACACCTTCAGTAAACACTCAAATAACCAAATCAAATATCAACACACCGATTTTTTCACATGGTAAAACCCCTACGAGGAAACATCCACGGCCCCAGCCAACGCGACCACTTGGAGCAGTTTATTAATGCAAAAGAGAAATATTACAAAGAGATTTTACAAGAGAGTTTCTCACAATCGATCATCGGCAAATGAACCTCCATGCTCTTTAAATAGAGATAATGGACTAATCATGTGTTAAGACACGGATCAATGGCTGTCAAGATCGAGGAGAGTATGAACCGTTAGATCACTCTATGTCGAGAACATATTGTGACCGTCGGATTTCCTAACTACAAATGCATACTAAAGAAACACACTAAGAAACACACTTTTTCCTAACGACACATTAGACCAAGTAGATCTTAAGTAACTCCTAAGTGTCTAAATATCCTAACATAATGAACTTGTCTAGTCTGACAACCCAGTTCTAGGGATATACACCCCCGAATTATACTACAAAGCAATGTACTCTCAAGACTTACTTGAAGAATCTCAATGGTGGTGGAAGACAATTTCGAGAATTGGAGCACCCTTAAAGACTATAATTTTCATGTGGTTTTCAATTAGAAATAAATATCTCACATGTGAAGTTATTCATAAGAGGAATATATTAGGCCCTAGTAGATAAATTCTTTGTCGAGGAGAAGAGGAAAACATAGGTCATTTGCTAATTTTATACTCTTATGCAAAGGGAGTATTAAAAACGAAAGACATCTAGGAAGGGAACTTGGTTGAAGATCTCAGAAATTAGGTGAAAAGGACAAAAAAAGTAAGGTATTCAACGGGTTTACTTCAATAACATCATGGGGTATATGGTTATCCAAGAATGCAAGGACTTTTTAAAATAGGAATATCCCTCTCATCTAGAACGCCTCCCAAGCTAAATCCATTTTCTCACATTTAAATATGGGTTGCAATCCTCAATGCCAAGACATATGACCCATGCTCCCATTGACAAATCTAGGGCATGGGGGTAATTTGATGCAGTAATCCAAGGAAATCTCCTAAAAGGAGGAGTCAATGGAATTATCTTCCTCAATGAGACTCATAAAATCAAACTCAAGACAAGACTAAGGGAAGACACAAACAACTTTGCAAAACTACTTTATTTTAAAACCCCCCTAAAAATGGTTGTGAAATAGGGAATAACAAAATTGTAGGTGTTTGGAGACTCAATGACAATAATAAATTAGATGAATGGAAAAAACATAACGACAAAACTAGTATTGAGCCTAATTTTTTAGGAAGTAAAAGAATAGTTTTTAAACCTTTAATCATATGTTCTTTGAACATGTCTACATAAAACACAACATGTAAGCAAATACTTTGTTTAAAGAGAGATTGTATTAGTTTGTTGGTTCAAGGCAATAGATAAAAATCAAGGATAGTGATTTTCTTTAGGGTCACTTATTTTCCATCTTCATCCAAGGATATTTTGGAGGCCCAATATTCAGATGAAGATTATGGATGAATATATGAAGGAAATCATCTTTTAAAAATATATAAATAGTCGTATTCAAGTTTTGATGGATCCTTATGTTCAAATTTTGTTTTTGGAAAATGTATATGTCTTTATTTTTTTATAATGGATGTAATGAACAGCTATATTAGATATTGATCAAGACAAAATTTTCACCTATAAGAGCCTGTATGTAAGGTGTTAGGAACCTTTTTGGATCCACCTAAGAAATAAAATTTTAGAGTCCTCAATGGTCAATGTAGAAAGCATATCGAAAATGTATGTTTCTTTCATATCAATTGAAATATATGATATTTTTTAGGGGGAAACAAATAACAATGTTCTCATAAGCTCTTAAGTTATGGTGGAAACTTGTCACAGAAAACCTAGCTAGTAGAAAAATCCACACAAACCTTGTGAGAGAGAAAAGAGAAATGGAGACAAGCTTGAGAGAAAGAATGAAAGAATTGTATTCATTGAATGAGTAAAATGAATAATACACATGATATACTCTACATGGCTAAGTGAATGCACCATAGTAGTGATCTAGAGAGATCTAGACACTCACTAACAGAAACTGAAGTAATCTGCCACCTAGTCCTAGTTAATTGGTCCATGCAATCATCAGTTAATTGAGTCACACGTGTGGAGGTGAGAGAAATTAATGCATGCACATGATATGCACCCTCTTAGCTACATGCATGTGATATGTACCCTCCTAGTGAGTAAACCAAGTTGAACATGTAATTGCAGGTGTTAAAACTGAGGTTTCCATGCATAAGCATCCTCCACTAGTGTAAATGAGGTGTAACTAACTCTGAACTAAAGAGGGAAGGCACGCTATTTTGTAGGAGGTGCCCTAATTTGTAGGAGAATATTATCATGAGAGAATATTCTCATCTATGGGAGTGTCCTCAACATAAGACTATCAACCTTAGGAAAATAATTACCTAGGTGAGTGTGTAATATCTCCAACACCCCCATGAACACTACTAGGGTGTAAATGATGAATGGGTCCTAGCAACCAAGGCCATGTTAGGTACCCATTTTACAATGCATCTAAGAATGGACAACGAAAATAGAGGAAAGAGGAAAAACCTAATGTGAAAACTCCTCCTCAAAGTACAATGTATCAAAAATGAAGAAGGAAGAAAGGTAGTGGATAAGAAACTATGTCCTTCACTCCAAGAAAATCACACAGGAAGTGGAACTTTTGCTCGGTAAATGTCTTGGTGAAGATGTTTGTGGTTTGTTCAATTGAAAGAAAATACTGCAAGTCGATGATCTTTTCATGTACTAGCTCTTTGATGTAATGCATATGGATATTGATGTGTTTGGTCCGTTTCCACTGCATTGAGTCTCTGCAAAACTTGAGAGTACTCTAATTGTCACACCAGGTGACATTCAAATGGTGGAACTAGGTGTTGAGCTCAATGAGGAGGTTTTGAAGCCAAAGTTCATGAATAGTGATGTTGACCACTCCTCAGTACTCATTTGATGTTGACGACAAAGCAATTGTTGATTTCCTTTTTCTCGACCAAAAGATGGGATCGGAACTCAAACTAAGCACATACCTAGAAGTGAACTACGATCTATGTTATCGCCATCCCAATTAGAATTTGTGAATCCCATGAGATCCAATGCACAGCTTGTTACATAGTGGATCCCATAACTAGTGTTTCCTTGAACATATCTGAGGATGTGATTGGAATCCTTCCAATGTATCTCATGCAGCTCCTACATGTACCTGAAGACTTTCTCTACTTCATATG
>JASDQU010173832.1:0-20815 GCA_032191745.1 Picea mariana | reverse complement strand
TTACTTCTTAGACATCGTGTAGTTTTTAAGTACATGAATGGTTCCATTAGACATTATATTTATGTAGAACAAACAAATCATAGTTAAGGTAGCGAACTATAAGTTGATTGCAAAAAACTTATACAAGTTAGATGCATATGGAATATTGAGACTATGTGTGTTGGAACATGAAAGACTGATGATACTCACATAATTACATGATGAGATAGTAGGAGGACATTATGAAGGAAGAGTGACTACACAAAATATTTTGCGCATAGGGATTTGGTGGTCCACACTGCATAAATATGTTAAAGAACATTGTCAGTTATGGGATATATGTCAAAGAGTGGGAAATCCATCCAGGATGGATGAAATTCCTTTAAACCCATAAGTTACCTTGAAAATATTTGATAAATGGTCCATAGACTTTGTGGGGACAATAAATGCACAAGAAAGAAGATCAGGGGCAAGGTACATAATCACTATGATAAAGTATTTGACAAGATGGGAAGAAGCAACACCAGTCATAGACTACACTGTGGAGACTGTTGCGTGATTTTTTTTTGAGAATGTAGTCACATGACTTGGATGTCCACGAATATTACTCAGTGATTAAGGAAAACATGTTATGAATAAGACAATTGCAGCATTAACCAAGGAGTTTCAAATTCATCATCAGAAGAGTACAATGTATCATCCTCAAGCCAATGGAATAGTGGAATCTTTCAATTAAATTCTGGTGAATTCTTTGAAAAAAATATCCAACGTAGGGAGATATGATTGGGAGTTAAGAGTTCTTACAATTTTATGGGCCTACAGGAGAAAAAGAAAAAAGCTGACAAGACATACAAATTTCAAGTTGGTCTATGGGAAAGAAGCAGTAATTCCATTGGAGTTTATTCTCCCTAGCCTGCACATTGCATCGATCACTGACCTTTCAAACTCTAGCACAGTATAGGAGAGACTATTATAGTTAGTACAACTTGAGGAAGATCAGTTTGTTGTAGGTTTCCATAAGAAATTTCAGAAGGAAATAGATAAGGCATGACATGATAGACATATTAAATAAAAAAAGTTTCAAGTGGTAGTCTGATTTGGTATTACTCTACGAAAAGAAGTTCATGCAACATCCATGAAAGTTTAGAATGCACTGGTTAGGACCCTATGTGATTCAACATGTAAAAAATACAAGTGTTGCGTAGCTGGAAACCTTGGATGGATAATTACTTGGAGGAATGGTGAATGGAAGTCGGATGAAACTCTATAGAGACATCCGACAGTCTACGCAGTAATCTGGGTTGCGCTAGAACACATGTATCATAGTAATTGTACTATAGTAGGAAGATAAAATACATAAAAACATATAAAAAGTAGAAAAGGGAAGAAAATCAAATAAAAAGTGGATATAGAAAAAGAAAAAGAGTATAGAGTACAAATTCATAAGAAATTGCGTAGAAGGAATGATTATCGTGCATTGGGATGGAACTACACTAGCTAAGACAATAATACATAGACAAAAAAGACTACGACACAGTTAGATGTAAAATAAGAACAATAGCGTAGTTTGGCACTGACAAGACCGTTAGAAGCATTAAAGCACATAAACAAAAAAAACAAAGTGGAAATGATAGGTCATAAATATGTCGTATAGTTTTAAATGGTAAAATTCATTGGGAATCATGACAAATTGGCATTACAACGAAAACATCACATGCCAGATTTGGTAATAAAGCCACATTTATTTAACCATCCATCAACCCCATTGGGGGATTGGAAAATTTATCCAAGGCATGAATATAAATTTTGATCCAAGTGGATATCGATGACCACCCACCTATTCCAACTGCCTCAAAACAATTTTTTAGCAATTTACTATCTTTAGTAGTTTTTCAGGTCTTAAACTCTTGAGGCCATTTTGAGGGCCTAAATGGTTATTTTTCATGATGGGGCACCTCAATTATCACCAAAGGCATGATAGATCCTATGAAATGAATCTCCTCGTCAATACCTTTCTAATGAGCTATTATTCCCCCCAAATGGAGATCGTATGCCAAAGTTACACCCCCGATAAGTTGATACACCAAACTACCCAAAATGGGGTCCACAAAACTGTTGGATTTTCATCTTCCTAGGTTAGGGTTTTGGATTTTATTTATGTTAAAAAAGGCCTTTGGGGCCTCATTGTATCACCATCTTATTTTGAATGAGTGTATCCATCACATCTCTTCTTAGAGATAAGTTACCACCATTCTAGCGAGTCTTTCACTCTATATTTCTACAATTTTGTACATTTTGCTCATTAATAGAAATTGTGTATTATTGTATCTTTGTGTTTATGGTTATATATCTGATATATATATTTTATATTATTGGATATAATATATATATTTGTACAATTATTTATTATATCTCCGCTCTCATTTCGCGCAAAAAATTATCTGGATTAGTGGTATCAGAGCAGGCCGTTCTTGGTTGTTTTTCAGTGCATGTCCCCGACAAGGTTTGAATATAGAGATTTGGGTCTCGAGATTATATCTCTTGAGGAAAATCACTCTCACACACTTAAGAAACTCTCCATGGAGGAAGAAAAGAAAAACGATGGACCAAAAGATTCTATTAATATGTTGTTGGAGCAAACTCTCATGTGACAGAGGAATCAAATGATGGAGAATTTTTCTCACATCCTTCAATGCCTACTGATAAAAAAATGTGATTATTCATCAAGTGACCACTTTGGAGGAACCTCTCCTTTCAAGGTACACGATAATTTTGATATTCCTGTATTTGAAGGTTATATAGATGCAGATTCCCTAGAAAAATGGTTAAATTTGCTAGAACGTCATTTCTCTGTTTGTAATGTTTCTGATAGGGAAAATATCACCTTCACACTCCTTAAGGATATAACCCATGTCAAACATTGGTGGGAAAGTTATTAGGATAAAATTTTCAAAAAGGATTCTGGAATATATGGGGCTGAGCCCACATGGGATTTTTTTGTAGATGTGGTCAAGGAAAAATATTTCCTTGTTGGTAACTATGACTACCAATAGATGAGATGGACCACACTGCAACAAGAGAGGGGACAAACAATTCAAGAGTTCACAAATAATTTCCATACCTTTTGCACCAAGCTAGTTATCAAATAATCCAAGTGACATATGGTTCTTAAATACCGTGGGGCTCTGCATAGGTACATCCAAACCAAAAATGGATTTTCTAGACATCTCATCACTGGGAGTTGCCTATCGATATGTTGTCAAAATAGAGTATAAATTTAGGCACCAGAAAAAATAGGAGTTCAGGTCTGCAAATCCACAACAACCAAAGTATGGTAAAGACAACCCTAACAAACAACCTCCAAAAGACCAGTCCAAGACACAAGAAAATAAGGGTAATGGAAAGATGGACACTGGAAAGTGGTACGATTTCCAAAAAACCCCCTGGAACAACACTTATGAATGTCAATCAAAACAATCATTGGTAGACGAGATCAAAGAAAAGGAGTCGAACCTTGATTCATAATTTGATTAAAAAAATAATGCAATAAGATAGATCATCGACACAGACCCCACTACTACTATCGCGACCGCAAAAATTCAACCAGAAGAACCAATAGATATTGAAGAGGGGGGGGTCCTTTTTCATTCACATACATAGGTGAAGGGGACCCCACTACATTTTATTGTTGATAGCGAAAGCCAAAATAACCTCATCTCAGCACAGGTCATCAAACAATTGGGATTGTTGACAACACCACACCCATAACCATACATCATTGGATGGATTCACTAGGGATGTGATATTTGTGTGAGCCAACAATGTCTCTTTTCATATGATATCAATCCCTTCAAGGATGAGGTATTATTTTATGTTTCCCCATTGGATGTCTATGATGTTCTTTTGTGCTCACCATATATGTGGAAGAGCCATGTTATTTATGAGTCTTTACCCCATAGTGTCATTGTTATTATTGGGGGTCATCTCTACAAGATACCAGAGGTAGTTCCCACTACTTTCCAACCTAAATAGTTCCACAAAGTAATATCTCATACTAGAACATTCAACCTCTTCACAATCTGTTCAAAATGTGAAAAGAAGGACACTACAACAACTGTAGCCTTAGTCCAAGAACCTTCTATCCAATAGAAGCAGGTCGAATAGATTGAAGAAAAGAGAAAATATTCCTTCTACACACATTCATATTATGTATCCATACTATTTCAAAAGGTCCCACCCTTCCAACATCAGGTTCTCGACAACCTTCCACAAGCCAAGAAACACAACTTCTCCAACAAGGCAAGCAACTCACCAAGGTTCAGATTCAACAAACGCTTCCCCCTCTCCCCCGGGAACTCAATGAAATGGAGACCATTTATTCCGAATGAGGGAGGATTTATCTAGGTGGATATTAGTGGCCACCCACCTATTCCAACTAGCTCAAAACTGGTTTTTGGCAATTTACTATTTTTAGCAGTTTTTTGAGTCCTAAACTTCTGAGGCCATTTTGAGGGCCTAAATGATTATTTTTTCAGGACAAGGAACCTCAATTATATACAAATGAATTATTTATCCTATGAAATTAATCTAATTTTCAATACCTTTCCAACGAGATATCATTCACCCCAAACAAAGATCGTATGCCAAAATTACGACCTTGGCAAGTTGATACACCAAACTACCCAAAACGAGGTCCACAAAACTATTGGATTTTCATCTTCTAGGGTTATGGTTTTGGATTTTATTTATGTTAAAAAAGGTCTTTGGGGCATATTTTATCACCATACTCTTTTGAATAAGCATATTCATCATATCTCTTCTCAGACATAAGTTGCCACCAGTCTACCAAGTCTTTCACTCTGTATTTATACAGTTTTGTACATTTCGCTCATTAATATAAATTGTGTATTACTGTATATTTTTGTTTATGGTTATATCTATGATAAATATATGTTAGATTATATATCTATGTACATTTATTTATTATATCTCTGCTCTTATTTTGTGCCAAAAATAATGTGGATCACATGCATAATTGGCAAGGAGGCACAATAACAGTTGAAGGTCGTCAAGCGTTAAACATTGTTACTAAGATATGAATGCATGGGAGAGAGAACCAGAGAAAACCAGAGAGAACCTGAGTGAATCAGAGATTAAATAAAACTACACCAGATCGACCACAATGTAAGTAAAGGAACTTGTTGTACAAAACAATGGCTCTTCCGAAAGTTGGAGTGTCATCAACAACAACCCAAAAGGAATCGAAATGACCAACAAATGCACCATAGGTTGAGGAAATACCTAGCCCTTCAGATTTGGATTCAAAAGAAATATTCCATAGGGATTATATCCCATTGAGGAAAGACAATGCGCCACAAGTCAAAGTACCATCAGATGGGAAATACACACTGGAAACATCACCAGTCCCACCTAGTGTAAGTGTTGAAGGATACATGTTAGGCAAGTTTTTCTCCCTCAAGTTCTGGATCATGATATCGAAGAAGAGCAGAATCTTATCGAACTAACTAGGGAGAAGTAATTATGTGCTAAGAGCGTATCGGGCATAGGAGTGATATTTCTGGAATTACTGATGTGGGAAACAAGACCCGAGAAGTCAATAATAACAAACCTATTGGAGGTTGCACACTTCAAATGCATCCTGTAAATCAATGTTTGTGTTAATTTAATGCTCATATGCATCCATAGAGGGACATTCTGGGTTGACCTACCCATTTTAATTGATACTGCATTGATTGTGCAGATCATAGGGCTACCGAACACAGGATAGTATTAGGCCACCTTGTTCAATAAGGCATGGGAGAGAGCACTATCAGAAGAAATTAAGGAGAAGTTTCACACCTTCAAGGGGAAAAGGGAATCAAATTTAGTGAACATCGATGATAGGGGTTTTAGTTTTGCAATGCAAGTGTTGGCCTACAAATTGTTGCGCAACTGTCGTAAGGACAAAGTACTGGTCACAGTGATCGCAACTGTAGAAAAATGATCAAAAGGGGTCCAAATGAACTAGGCCACCTTCTTGGTGAATCAATTTTTGACAGACTTTATCAAGGCCTAGGAGAAGGGTATCAAATTTCATTATGCTTGGATTATGATTTTGGTTGCACTGGTAGGATGGAAGGAACAAGGCTACTATCAATGCATGGGAACAATCAATAGAAGTAATATGGTCGTATAGTATGCAAACTTATGGAATACAACAAACAAAAGGAGGAAGCAAGACAATAATGTTCCAATTTTTTGTATACATTGATAATATCAGGTATATAATCAAGAATACACCATGCATCACAACTGATATAGTGAAAAACTACAAGATTATTGCGTGGCTTAATGCAGGGATGCACCATATGTATGTGAAAGAAAATAAGTAATCTGCACACTAGTGACTGCCAACCAACTACATGTTGACTACATAGGATGTCTCCATTATCGCTAATGATTGGGAGGATGGGTGGAAATATCCAACTGAACAAACAAGCCACTCGATAGATGAAGAAGAACAAGACAAGGGTGATGAAGAACTGGATGAGGGGAAGGGGAATGACCATAAAAATGGAGCAGAAAATATGCTTTTCCTATAAACAAAAAAGGAACAAACAATAGTCCCCACAATAGGAGTGAAACAAAAATATAAGGGGAAGGATCCATTAGGAGGTGTTTGCAAGAAGACCAAAGTTCACAAGGTACCCCTAGTCTACAATTTGACTAATGATGACATGGACTGAATCAACTACCAAGTACATGATGTCATGGAGGAATTCAATGAGAAAGCAATGAGGAAACAATAACAATATCACTAGAAGGTGCAGGATAATTTGGTAACACTACAACAACTGTTGGAAGCAACCAACATAACAAAAGAGCGCAAGACAGAGGGAGGAACGCCCACAATTCTGTTGGAGGAAAAAGAGACTTCTCATCCAGTCTTAACCAAGCTATAAGTTGGGAACATAGTGCTACAAATTGATATGAATGCAATTGAGTCACAACTACATTTGAACCCAAAATCTGATGGCATCATCCGATGCCACCCAAGAAATTGGCCTTGTCATCAGATTTTCCCTTAAAAATTGTAATTTTCTTGTTTTTTTTTTTTAATTTTCCTTGATGGTTGTTGGATATTCGACTAATAAGTATTGGCCATCGATTTTTATGCATCTAGGAATCATATATTCTACGAAAAACCACAAAAATGTTAATACAAGGAAACCATAAAATTTTTAATACAAATGATGTTCGACAACACAGGTATTCCAACATAAGATGAACACCTTCAATAACCACTCACACAACCATATCAAATATCAATACACCAACTTTTTGACATGGTAAAACCCCTACGGGGAAACATCCACGACCCCAACCAACAAGACCACTTGGAGTAGTTTATTAATGAAAAAGAAAAAGATTACAGAGAGATTTTACAAGAGATTTTCTCACAATCGATCATCGACAAATGACCCTCCATGCTCTTTAAATAGAGATCATGGTCCAATTGGTTGTTAATCCACGAATCAATGGTTGTTAATATCGAGGAGAATATGAACCATCATATCACTCTATGTCAGGAACATATCGTGACCATCAGATTTCCTAACTACAAATGCATACTAATGCATACCTAAAGAAACACACTAAAAAACACACTTTTACCTAATGACACATTAGACCATGTAGATTTTAACTAACTCCCAAGTGTCTAAATATACTAACATGCCCCCTTAAGAAACAAATTGGGATTGGATTGAAGGATTTACAATAGTGACATAATAGGAGAAGGAAGGATTCATTAGAGACTATCCCTCTTTGATAACAACTTATTGAACTCCTAACATAGATCAAAGTTTGGAAAACTTCACTTCTGTAAGAGAATTTGTGAAAATGTCTACAACTTGATCTTCTATAGGGAAAAATATCACTTCAATAACTTGATCATGAATGAGATTTCTATTGAAGTGCATGTGTATCTCGATGTGTTTTTTTCACTGATGTTGAAATGGGTCTTTGGCGAGCTTGATGGAACTCTAATTGCCACACCAAAGGCTGGTCGGATGCTACTACTAGAATCTAAACTATGAAAGAATATTTTGAAGCCATAAGGCTTCCTGAATTTCATTTACCCTTTCTCGGTACTCTGCTTCTTCCGAAGAAATTACAATATCCTTTTTTTTCTTACCGTCACAAGTGTCAGGTCCTAAATCAAAGATGAAAACATAACCTATAGTAGACTTTTGATCATCAGGGTCATTGGCCCAATATGAATCAGTGAAACCAACCAATAAAGGAGCCCCCCCTGAACTGTAATGTATCCTAAACTAAACTATACCACATACATAGAGAAGCATCATTTTAGCTTCTTTCCAATGGATTTCATGGGGTGTTTTCATATACTGGGAAACAAGACCAACAAAAAATGAAATATCAGGAAGAGTATGAGTCAAGTATAAGAGGATACTAACTAACTGATGGTACAAGGTGTCATCAATTTCGAGAGAAGTACAGGTGGCAACAAGCTTGACTCTAGACTGGAAGGAAGAAGGGGATCGTGTACCATCATCCATGTGAAAGATATCAAGATGGTCACAAGAATACTTAGATTGGGAAAGAAAAATTCCTTCATTGGTTTGCAAAACTTGGAGGCCAAGGAAATAGTGAAAAAATTCTAAGTCTGTCATTTCAAATTTCTTCTTAAGTCTATTTTTCACATGGTTTAAAATTTTTGAGTCACTACCAATAAGGATAAGGTCATCAAAATAAAGAACAAGGATTATGAGATGGATTCCTACTTTCGTGGTATAGAAATTAGGATCAGAATGGCATCTAGAGAATCCAGTGTTAATAAGAAAGTTGTCTATTTTGGCATACCAAGCTTGGGTGGCTTGCTTAAGAACATAAAGATATTTCTTAAGGCGAGAAACAAGGCTAGATTCATTCTGTACATAGCGAGGAGGTTGTTCCATGTAGATTTATTCTTGCAAATCTCCATGAACGAAGGAAGATTTAACATCCATCTGATGGACCTCCCATTTATGTGAGGCAACAAGGGAAAGAACAAGGTGAATGGAATTCATTTTGGCTACAGAGGAAAAATTTCATTATAGTCAATTCCTTCAATTTGGGAAAATCATTTTGCAAATAACTGAGCTTTGTGTCTTTCAACACTTCCATCTGAGGCATACTTAGTTTTGTAGACCCATTTACATCTAAGAAAAATTCTTCCTTTTGGAAGAGGTACAAGATCCCAAGTATCATTTTCCATTAAAGAATGACACTCTTCATTCATTGTTGTATCCCAATTTGGATGACCTAAAGATTATTAAAATGTGTTTCGATCACAAGTCTCTGAAACTTGAGACAATAGGCTTGCTAGAATTGTGAATGTGTCTGATGCTGATTTGAAGGATCATCGACACGATCACCAACTACTTCTCATGTTGAACAGACCCATCTAGGAAGTGGTGGAGCTGGAGATGGTATTGGTTCATGTTCAAATGACTCATCTGGAGGAAGGTGAGCAGGCAGAGGTGGATTTTCATCCTCACTGTCATCATCTGAAGAAGAAACCAGAACAAAATAAGGCACAAACGCCGAATATGGATCGCCTGCCGAAGAAGGCACAAGTGACAAATTAGGCTCACAGGCCAAAGAAGGCACAAACGTCGAATTAGGCTCACAGGCCAATATATTTTCATCAAATTTAACATCTCTTCTAATAATAATTTCATTACAATGTGGTTGAAGAAGTCTATAACATTTGACATCTTCAGAATAACCAACAAATATACACTTCTCACTTTTAGTTTGCAATGCTTTCCTTTTCTCACCAAGAATGTGAGCCCATGTTATACTACCAAATACACAAAAGTGACTTACATATGGTTTAATTTTAGTCCAAGATTCTTTGGGTGTTATATTTTTAAGAGCCTTTGTGGGAGTGCGATTTAGTATGTAATTTTCATAGTTGATGGATTTCACCCAATACTATAGATTTAATCCCTTAGATTGGATCATACAATAAGCCATCTATTTTAATGTGCGGTTCTTTCTCTCAGTAACACCATTTTGTTGTGGTGTATATGGAACGATGTGTTGCATTTGGATTCCCTGTGTAGTGTAGTAACTTGTATTGTTCACATATTTGCCTCCATTATCTTTTCTTAACCTTTGAATTCGATGTCCAGATTTCTTTTCTACAAGGCCCTTGTAGGCCAAAAACTTGTCAAAACATTCGCTTTTAAGTTTTAAGAAGTAAACCCAAGTATGTATGGAAAAGTCATCAATTGAAATTTAAGAAATACTTGCACCCAGAAAAATAAGGAGAAGAAAGTGGACCACAAAAATCAATGTGAACAAGTTGCAAAGGGCCAGATGCATGCCAAGAAGCACGTTTGTCAAAATTGTCCCGATGATGTTTGTCGAGAATACAATCGGCACAAACACCATATCTGCATGAAATAGGAGGAAGACCAATCACCATCTGTTGATTACATACTTGTTGCAATGAGCGATAGTTTAGATGACCAAACCACTCATGCCAAAGTTTGCTCAAGTCATTGTTGTGAGCAACACAAACTAATGAAAAAGATGATGACCCAAAATTTTCAAACTTGTACAACCTAGTAATATCATCATCAATTCTAGTGGAAAGAACATTCTTAGGATATTTTAGATCTTTGATTTCAACTTGGTGAGGTGAAAACTCTATGATTTTACCTTCACCTGAAAGAGTGATTTGATATATTGATAGAAGGTTACAAGAAAGAATTGGAACACATAATACATCATTGAAATGACCATTTTCTACTTGAATTGTTCTAGATCCTTTAACACTAAGAGATCTATCATCACCAACAAATATTTTTATGGTGTTACATTCATTTAGAGAAGAAAATATGTCTCTATCCTTAGCCATATGATAATATGCTCTAGAATCAATAAGCCACTCATCAAAAGAAGAAGTAGAAGTTGTATTGAAGGAAAAACCAGAAGCAAAAAGTACATGTCCATGAGAAGAAGAAGAAGAATAAGTAGAATCAATACTAATGTTGTGATTCTTCATCATTTCTTCTAAATATGCCATCTTTTTGAAACATTTGGACTCATCATGACCATATTTATCACAAAAGTTGCAATGTCTGTCAATCTTCTTATTTTTGTATTTTTCTCCTTTGTCACCATTAGGAGTGGAAGTTGCTTGAGTGGGTTTGGGACCCTTATGTTGCTTTTTGTTGTGGTGAGGATGTTGCTTCTTTGGATTCTTGGGTTTGTCTTTTTGATGGGTGAATAAGGATTTGTTGGAGGTACTTGCAATGTTTATCACTCCAAGTTGTACAAGATTATATTTATCTCTAATCAAAGCATCCCAAAAGGACTCAAGAGTGGTTTTTTGATAAGCTATCTCTAGAGCCTCTTTCATGGCATAAAAGGTAGATACAAACATAGAATATGCACTACCTAGCTTAGAAATAATAAGATAGATGCAACACTCTTCATCCATCTTTAGATTACATTCTTCACATAAAATTATGAGTGTTTTAAACTTAGATAGATAGTATTCAATGAAAGAAAAATCACTTGGACTTAAAGTCAGTACTTGATTTTCTAATTGTTGTGCTCGAATAATATTTTGTTTACCAAAAACAGATTCAATCTTTTTCCAAGATTCATAAGGTTTACAATTTGTTGAAGGTGGAACCTTAAATCAGGAGAAATGGACATTCTAATTAGTCCACGTGCTTCATCATTCCTACTAGCCCATTTGACTTTCTTATCAGCATTAGTAGGTTTTGTTTCTTTTCCCAAGGTAATCCGGTACAAGCCTTTACTTATTAATAATTACTCCATATGGGATTTCCATTGGAAATAGTTGGTGTTGGTAAGAAAAATATTACTTAAATAAGCCATATTTAATATGTAGGTAATATGGATTTAAAAACTGAAGTTGTTGATCTAGATGGAAAGATATCGAAAAATTAGGCAGTTTTAAAAAAATGACACTGAAAATAGACTTTGGATGTGAAAGTTATGCCCTTTTAAAAAAAGACATAAACAGTAACCAAATGACCATGTGATGGTGTAAGTTGCTTTATGAAGTGACCCACTTTTATAAAAATAAGTGGGTTTCACTTTTACAATTAATTAACTTTATAAAAGAAAAGTTGTATGCAAAACAAATATTTCTAAAATATTAAATTTACTTATAGTGATTCAATTTTATACTTGAAGTGAAATACACTTTACAATGGAGCATGAACTTTTTCAAAAACAAGTAATAAAAAGAGAGACTTGAACTCAATACCTCTTACTCAATAAGGAAAATTTTAACCAAATGGGCTATCAAAAGATATTGTATTGTTTAGCAAGAGGATTGGGGGTGTTGTTGTTGTTGTTGAAGATGGCCTTGGAGAGCATGCTAAAAAAACACTCTTTACACACAAGAATTTGTTTTCCCACATGATCTATATGAAATGGCCGTATCTTGGGAAAAAATAATCCTTTTCAAGTGAAATGAAAAGAATTTTTGAATGAAATGAGTGCTCTAGATGAATTGGAATAGTCCTCTTAGCCCATAAATGTACGAAAATGGCAGAAAATGAACATGAGGAAACTTGACTTCACGATCTTGATCTACAATAGGATCGGGTCTTCAAATAGGCTCTGAAACCATGTTCGAAAACACATGTATTCCAACAGAGGAAGAACACCTTCATTAAACACTCACACAACCAAATCAAATATAAACACACCGATGTTTTGACGTGGTAAAACCCCTATAGGAAAACATCCACGGCCCCAGCCAACGCAGCTAGTTGGAGTAGTTTATTAATGAAAAAGAAAAATATTATAGAGAGTTTCTCACAATCGATCATAAAAAAATGACCCTCCATGCTATTTAAATAGATATCATGGACCAATCAGGTGTTAAGACACAGATCAATGGTCATTAATATCGAGGAGAATATGAACCATCAGATCACTCTATGTCAGGAACATATCGTGACCGTCAGATTTCCTAACTACAAATGCATACTAATGCATTCTAAAGAAACACACTTTTAGTTAATGACACATTAGAACAAGTAGATCTTAACTAAATCCTAAGTGTCTAAATATCCTAACAAATGAGTCATATAACTCTAGATACATATACTCTATAACCCCTATATCTCCCACACTATAATATCTACCACCCTTCATTCTTATGATAGATGAGACTTAATAACATATTAGTCCTATTAACTATAACCCATATAACATATAATCCCTATAACCCCTAACCTCTATAATTATAACAAATATAACCCCTAAATTCCTAACCCTCAACCTTATAGTCCCTAATATGTATTACATACAATGAATATTACCCTTAATTCATATGAAGCCTAATCTCTACTGTTAATTCTCATAACACCAATGACATTAATAATTCTATTTCCTATTACTCTTAATACCTAATAATTACAACCCATATCCTCTAAAACACTTCACATATACTAGAACTAATACCTATAATCCCTAACACTTGACCACTATATTCCATAATCGATATAAACCCTCACCATAATGTTATATCCATTATAACACTTCATGGTTAACCACTAGAAACCTTAAACATTATAAAATTTAATGTGTAACTCTTATAAACTCTATGAACCCTTAACCTTACAAACCTTATTGTTAGAAATATGTAATCATTACAACCCCTATCCCTTATTGTTAGAAATACGTAAACATTACAACCCCTAACCTGACTTCAATTTATGATTGTATGGAATAAAATTTGGCATGGTTAGACTAGATGCATGCATTGATAGTATGGGAGGATTTTTGGACTCAAACATGACTCACACAAACAATTTGACAATCAAACAACAAGCCTATAGAATAACTAATGTGAACGGGGCCAATGTTTAAATTTTTTCAATTTGTGCTTGTATGGACTAAAATTTGACATGCTAGGACAACACACATGCATTGATGGTATGGGATGGTTTCCAGACTCAAACATGACTCAAACAAACAATTCAAAAATCAAATATTCTTTGGCTATTCTATCAAAAACCAAAAATAAGGCACTCCTGCTCATGTACTTGACCCTCCTTATAAGTGACATGTGAATGGGGCCAACATTGAAAGTTTTTCAATTTGTGCTTGTATGGACTAAAATTTGACATGGTTAGACTAGACGCATACAATGACGGCATGGGAGAATTTCCAGACTCAAACATGACTCACACAAACAATTCAACAATCAAACAACAAGCCTATATAATAATTAATGTGAATGGGTCCAATGTTGAAAATTTTCCAATTTGTGCTTGTATGGACTGAAATTTAACATGGTTAGACTATATGCATGCATTGATGGTATGGGAGGGTTTTTGGACTCAAACATGACTCACACAAGAAATTCGACAATCAAACAACAAGCCTATAGTATAATTAATCTGAATGGGGTCAATGTTTTTTTTTTTCAATTTTTGCTTTTATGGACTAAAATTTGAGATGCTAGGAAAACACACATGCATTGACAATATGGGAGGGTTTCCAGACTCAAACATGACTCAAACAAACAATTTTACAATCAAATATTATTTTTTATTCTATCAAAACCCAAAAATAAGGCATGTCTGCTTTTATGGAGTGGAATTTGACATTGTTTTGGGTAGTGAGCCTTTTTAGGTGACAACAATATCTCCTTTTGTGGGATGGCTCTTCTTTGTGAGGTTCCAAGAACTAGACTCTCGGGTGAGTAAACCAATGCATTAAAAAATGTACTTTGGAGTCAAAACTTTGTTTCTTCTTATATTTTGTGTTTTATGAAAACATAATATAATCTTATTGGAAATGATCCTAAAAATAAACTAAATGCTATAAATATTGAAAGGAAAATGTAGGGAATTGACTAAGAAAAATGGACAACCTACCCACCTAACCTAACTGGAAAGTGGGTCCACTAGGTGACACGACACCTCCAATGGAATCATGTATGAAATTTTATAAGGCTATGATAACCATGCATGAAGAGGGTTGATGGGATGCTAGATGTCATTAGAGTTTGGAAGGTAACAAATTACCAATTTCCTATATGTTCTTTGTTGTTATTATTTTTGGTAAAATTTCTCCATCCACACTATAATTGGATCTCCATGAAGAACAAATTCTTCATGGCCTTTGGAATCAAAAGTATGTGTAGAAAACAAATTATATTATCTTTGAATGTCAAATTATATGAACTTTTCATTGGATTCTCAGATGTAAGATCAACCCTTCTCTTCTCTCCATTGCCACTTTTATCAATGCTGCCATTAAATTCCATGCTTGGATATTGAGGTGATCATGGAATTTTTGTTGCATTCCTAGAATCATATTAAAGGTATCATCCATTTTTACTATTATATACGCATGCCTTCTTCTCTCTTTCCATCATTTTTATCTTGGAAATATAAATGAAACCGACATATATAAATGATATGTACTTGAAATCGATGCATATAAATGACATGTGAATGGGACCAACATTGAATGCTTTTCAATTTATGCTTGTATGGACTGGAAATTGACATGATTAGACTAGACACATGTAATGATGGTATGGGAGGGTTTCCATATTCAAACATGAGTCACACAAAGAATTTGACAATCAAACAACAAGCCTATAGAATAATTAATGTGAAAGACTACATGAATTAGTACATAAATATGACATCAAATTTCAATATGAATAATTAATTTAAGTTATATTTTGATGAAATATGCAATTCCTTATTGAAGGATTATTTATTACTATTCTCTTTTAAAACTCACCTAGATATTGGAATCCTAATGACACATGATCAAACTAATTGTGACATTGTAATTTCTTGTATATTTCAATAATTTTATACATTATACATATTTTTTGCAAATGATGTAAAATTTCAAAGTGTCAAGCATCAATAGCATGTTTATGATCGACACTAACTGAACTCACACATGACAACTTAGCTCCCATCATTAATGTGCTTTTGAACAAGTATGAGTTATCCAAAGCACGCTTCTTAGTGCAAGGCATGTAAACCAGGGAAATGACTATCGATGATCTAAGTAAGTGGATGCTTATAATTAGTGCACATTATATTATAATGAAACCCTTCCATTTTTCAATGGCCTCTGAACTCTAGAATATAATATCCACCAAATTTTTTATCAAATCATTCCTCGATATGTATGGGCCTCCTAACCTACGTGTTTTTTATAACTACTTCCTTCTTGGCATACTGGCGAGTTTTACCATGCACCCACCAATAATTAATAAATATAACTATGCTAGACTTTTCCTAATCCACGCATTCTTAGAATAGGTTTATAATTGTAATTAATATTTAAAACAATTTTTATAAATATGAGATCCACCATGTTACATAAATAGGGTGATCATAAAGTTATTTTTCACATTGATTATATCAGCATTGCATAATCATGTCATGCATTTGTTTTTTAGCTTTCTAACTATTAGAAATTATGTTATGCTCATTGTTTAGCTACATATTAGTGATATAGTAATTTAATAATTTCATTAACACTTGTTTTCATAAATATTGGTTCTATTTCTTTAATGACATACTTATGTCATCGGAATCTATCTCAATTAAGTATTTTTTCTTTTAGTTGCATTTTTATCCTCTTGACCTTCCCTCTTTCTATAAAGAATGAATACAATGGAATCACTCATGAATAATTATACCTAATTAACTATAAGTAAATATACCTAATAACTACTTCATTACTAACTTAGAAAACTGGAACATGATTCTTTATTATCACACTAATATGACTTCCCTCTATTGTTGGAAACAAGTCAATAAAACATAATACATAACTTATATTATAATATGCTTGTACCCTCTTCATAAAGCTTTAGAAGAATACATTGAATTAGGAATTTGTCACGAAATACCTTATATTATTTAAACATTAAACATGGAAGATGAGATTAATACATGACGAAGGTGGAAAATCCAATCTATAACCCATACTACCAATCCTCTATGACACTAGTAGGGACCACAATATTTTGGTTGTTTTTATTTGTTTCCCTTAAGGGATATCGGTTTGTATGGTTGTAATATTTTTTATGTCCTACTCCTCCTCATCATCGTAATCTTCATCATCATTGTCATTGTGATTGCAATCATCATCCTTATCATTGTCATATTGTCATCATCGTCATCAATGTCACAGGGTTGGGGATCCTGGTTGAGTTTCACAAGCTCAAAATCCTTAGCTCCATGCAACACCTACACCTTTCGTTCGGTGGCATGTCCAAACCGAAGTACATGACCCAGACTACACCTCACACTTAGTCTCGTTATCTATATGCACTGAAATCATACATGGATAGACTATTTTCATTCCTTGATGATATGGGAGGGTTTCCAAACTCAAATTTGATTCACACATGTGGCTATAATGAATAAGGCCCTAACCTAGGAAGTGTGACATCATCTTGTCAAGGGTGACAATAGCTCCAAAAGTCATATAAATACCAAAAATGAAATATATCATCAAAAGTCATCTACCTCATAAATAGCGTCACACCTCATCATCAACCAACTTACAACTCATCACCCACATGTTAGGTCAAATCAATGCAAAGTAACATCAATCCAAGCATGATGTCAACCTCCAAATGTGCAAGATCCAAGGTGAGAATTCCAATTTCATGTAGAATAAATTTTCAATCATCCCTCCAAAGGGGTATACCATCCTCAACAAGTGTAGAGCTCAAGCTATTATTTTCTTTCGATTATAATTTATATCCCATTATTATTTTTCATTTTGAATTTATAACATGCTCATTTATATCATTTATATCCCACTTCTAGCAAGATTTGGTTCGAAGCTTTGACATTATTGGTGCATACTTGGCCTAGGACCCTAGTGATAGCAAGGATATATTAGAACATGATGATAACAAAATTATTTGTTGTCCATCAATGTTAAGGTTGATGTATGTTTGGTTTCTTCTAGTTTTGAGGCTACTTTGTCTACATCATAAGGTAAAATTTAATATTGGTTTTATTTTTGGGAACTTTATAGCCTTTCCAAACCTTAAGTGGATGTAAGGCGCACTATGTGCATCTTTAATAAGGGATTGGTCCATAGTAACATATAACTTACAATTAATAGGGGCATCTAGAAGGGAGTCTCCATTGCGTCTTTAAATACCAAATGATATGGCTCTTGAAAAAAATGTTAATATATGGTCCTTGGCATTCTCGAGGGGTGCAATATAAAATCCTATGACCTATGTGACATACCCTAACCCCCTCTGTATTTGAACATATGACCTCCAAGTAGTATACACATATTCTTAACCATTAGGCCCAAATTGGTGTATGAGACCCCCTTGTTTGTGTGACAAGGGACCCCCTCCGTGCAATGATTTGACTGCTAATGTGAATTTTTATCAGTGATGGTGATTATTTCTTTTTTTCTCAGGTTTCAAAAACATAGGGATACCATGAATGCAAATTGTATTACAATTTTTTTTTTCTTTTGATGAGATCTTTTGGCTTCATGTTTGTTCTCAGTCTTGGCTAGGTTTGACTAGTGGGAATGGAGTTGTGGGTCATCAACGCTCTCAAAGGTAAAGAACCCTAGAAACTCCTCCTTAGGCATTGTATCAAGTAGTGATGGACTTTAGGAACAAAGGGATGGAAAATAATGTATTTTCAAACCACCCTGCAAAACCCTTCGAAAGTAAATATTGTTGTTGTACTAAGTATTTGTAAACCCCAGGAGCTACTCAAGAAAGAGTCATCTCTCAAGGCAGTGCTATCATTTAATGTAATCATCTCTGGTCATTGTTATTGATCCTTTTAGAGGGAAATCCTTTGGTGGATGGATCTTGGCCTTGAATCCTTTCCATCAACGCATCAATTATTCCAATGAATTCCTTGATAGATTTGTAAGGGTTTGAATTACATTCCCTAACCTTAAGAAAAAATATGCACCAACTAATGTTGGCAAAGTTATTGTGGACCAAATAAAAAATCCTAACGATCCTAAACCATCAACAACTTAAGCTTTTCCTCCTCATCATTCCCCTAGAGGAAAATATATAAAAAAGGAAAGGCCACAATGTTTACTCATTACACATATATCATGCACTGCTTGTGGTTGTGTTTCAAGCCTTGCCTAAAAGAACAACTTAACAATATTCGAAGTTGCAATTCAAACAATAATCTAGTTATTTGACCTTAGTTGTATATAGAACCCTATCATTGAACGAAAAAAGGTTGTTCTTACCTATATCTTGATCATATGAGCCCTCCATATTGATAAATGATTATCCATCCTAGGGACCCACCACCATGATGCCCTTAATGTGGGTGCATCAAAACAATGAAGAAAATCTTTTGGTTATCTCTACTTTCTAGGAAGGTATAGACATAGGTTGAGTTTGTATTCTAATAACATTTTCATGCTTCCTTCCCCCTAGTAGGTTACTTATCTATGGGATCACCTTCCATGGGCCATAGATTTTCTAGACACTTGGATTCTTTTAAAAGTTAAAGTTCTTTGCTTTCATCCATAAAATTAGACATTTGGATCCCACTTCTAGAAATATTTGTTTCAAATATTTGACATTATTGGTGCATACTTGGCCTAGGACCCTAGTGATAGCAATGATATATACATTAGAAGAGATGTGGTACATGGTTGGCATCCAAGCTACAAACATATTTTTGGATCACATGGTTAACCTTCTCCAACAAATGAATGTGGTAACTTTTGTAGATGCTCATGATCATAATAGATGATTATGGTGGCACAATTGTTGGAAAGAGGTTGGGGAATTTGATCTCATAAAACCACAAACATACATATAGAACCAATATATGTCAAATTTAATCTTTGCAATGATTGTAATGATTGATAGGGAGGATGTTCTCATATGGGTAAGAAATCTAATTGGAGGAAGCAATTCACTTCATTTGGTATATATGGAAATGTTTCCCCAGTAGGATATAGAGGACCCCCCTTGGTGGTTGTGTGACTTATGGAAACCAATATCCCATCCAAGAGTATGTATATTCACATGAATCAGTTGAATAGTGAAATATTGGCATGGGATAACTTTCAATGAAGTGGATGGGAAGGTCCTAGCTTCTGTGCTTTATCTAGAAAAAATGCTAAGACAACTAAGCATGTGTTTCTCCACAAGAATTTCACTTGTCAAGTACATGGTGTTGTAAATAACTTATGTTTTATTGGATAATATGAAAGAGAGTTGTTGGAATAGTATTGGAACAAATGGTTTAAAAATAGAGGAACCCCAAAACACTTGATTCCCTTCCCCTGTAGATACTATGGGGTATATAGATCATAAAGAATGATACAATATTCAAGGACATTCACAAATCAACCTATAATATAGTATATAGTTATGAATATCCCTTCATTCCACTGGTTGCTCACAAGAAACATAAATCTTAGTAGATGGTTCCACAGTTGGCAGTGGATTACATAACACAATATGGTTTCTATAAGGGTTCCAATGGGATCTCAAAAAACTAAAACAATGCATTGATTGATAGAATGAATAGCCACTAGAAAAAATAATTTCCTCCTCCTCATCATCATCGTCGTCATCATTTTCATCATCATCATCAACATCATCGTCGTCGTCATCGTCGTCATCATCATCTTCCCTTTAATGCATTTTTACCACAAAAACTATAACCTCTAACCATTATGATCCTAAATACATTGACTATGACATTAACCCATTACACATAATATTCATTATCGTTGTCATCTTCATTGT